>CAXARB010000173.1:0-140512 GCA_963971165.1 Philopedon plagiatum | reverse complement strand
AGCTTGACTTATAACATTGTAATAGGACATTTCATTAAAAGATATATACAGTATGTATTCGAAATGGAAAAATTTTTGTTATTGATTTTACGAAAAAAGTGTATTTTTATAAAAAGTTCTGCATCGTGAAAAAATAGCATTGCCATTCAGAAATTTGATCCAGTAGGTACGTACAGAGTGGCTCAAAAATGAAAAAGTCATAATCCACGTGAAGCTAAAAAGACAAAATCTTTATTTGAAATTACACTGCCACTGCAAATGTACAATTTAATAATATTATGTTTTTTTCATTAAAAAATATACAGCATGTCTTCGAAATGGAAAAAATGTATTATTGATTTTACGAAATTGTGTATTTTTATAAAAAGTTCTGCATCGTGAAAAAATAGCATTGCCATTCAGAAATTTGATCCAGTACGTACAGTGTGGCTCAAAAATGAAAAAGTCATAATCCACGTGAAGCTAAAAAGACAAAATCTTTATTTAAAGGTACACTGCCACTGCAAATGTACTATTTAATAATATGTTTTTTCATTAAAAAAATATACAGCATGTCTTCGAAATGGAAAAAAATGTATTATTGATTTTACGACAAAAGTGTATTTTTATAAAAAGTTCTGCATCGTGAAAAAATAGCATTGCCATTCAGAAATTTGATCCAGTACGTACAGGGTGGTTCAAAAATGAAAAAGTCATAATCCACGTGAAGCTAAAAAGGCAAAATCGTTATTTAAAGGTAAACTGCCACTGCAAATGTACATACAAGAGTTATTTTTATGATATGTTTGGAACACACAGGAGGTCCCAAAAGTAAAATTAATTTTTTAAAATCGCCGTTACAAAAAAAGTATATCTTCATAAAAAATTCTACATTGTGAAAAAAGAGCATGGTTTAAATATTTTTATAGGGCATAGAGGGTGGCTAAAAATTTAAATTAAAATTGGGACTTTCAGCTTTATGAGCCACCCTGTATTGTCCTTCATCAAGTTTTTGAATAACCATGCTTCTTTTACAATGTAGAACTTTTTATAAAGATATAGGTACTTTTTTGTAAAATCGGCAATAAAAAAATTAATTTTATTTTTGAGACCTCGTGTATGTTCCAAAACTAATTCACTAAAAAACTAAAAGAACACGCTTTTATGAGTAGCGCACTAAAAAGTTAAAGATAAATTATAGTTTAAAATACTAAAAACACGTTTTTATGAGTAGCGCACTAAAAAGTTAAAAATAAATTAGGTATAGTTTAAAAAACTAAAAACACTTTACGGTTTTTTTAGATTTTTAAATTATAATTTATTTTTTTAACCTAAAATGCAAGTTGAAAATATAAGTTTAAATAATATTAATATTATAAACATTTTTACTGCTTATTTCTTAATTTGTAAAATTTATTGAAGAATAAAAAGATTGATAACAATAGTAATATGAATAACAATATTGTAAGTATTTTCCATGCTTATATAATATAATATTATTTTTAGTTTATTTTTATGTGAAATTAGGAATGCTTAGCCGTCGACAAATTTCAATTATTCATAACAGTAACGGTGTCAGACATTTGCCCTCCTTTTGGTAAAAGTTATAATTAATATATAGGTGATAGATCAAGGCTGACAATTTTTATTTTAATTTACTGACATGGCACTGACATGTACATATTGCTATCACAGAATGGCGCTTTTTTACCAAGAGTTCTCCGCATTCTTTACATATGAGATCGCTATAAAAAGGAGTTTTGAGCCATGGACTCTCCTTACCTCATTCCATGATTTAAGTTTATTTTGAGTTGTTTTGCTGGAACCTGGAAATAAGATTGCGAATTATAATAAAAACCTATTTTTATTATAACTTTCGTTTATTTTATTTGGGTTAAGTCACCAGATTAGCTCAAAATATGACAAGGCGTCCAACAAAAATTATCCACCTAATAAAACTAAAACAGATATATTTAATGTCGACAGACACAAGCAAGTTTCTTCTTAATGCTTTTTGGCTGGAATCACTATTGATAAGACAGGTGTAATTTGGCAATTAAGGTCTTGCTCATTGCTCAGTGCTCAGGTTTATATAATTAAGGGTTTAAATTGGCAAGTGTTAAGATAAGACAACCAAATTTTATACTGTTAGTTTCTTTTTAATTTTTCTCGCCAACTTATAAAGAAAAGAGCGATTTAAATAACAGTTAAGTACAGTTAAATTTACCAACCGAAATAAACCTTTTTAATACACTACAAAGATAATGTAAAATGTCGACCACAGTAACTGGCGAGCTAGTTTTTTTATTTAACAAATAAATTCCAAAATGTAGTTTTTGTTAAATAACTTTTTAAGTTTTATTTTTTCGAAAAACCGCATCAATCGAAATAGGTGAAAATGTTACACAGGAAACGTATCTAAAACGTCTATAAAACTTAATCATTTTGTTAAACTTAAGCTTGAAAAAGTTTTGCAATTTATATGTGAACTATATGTACAAAATACAGTTTCTGTAACATAAATCGTTTTCGAGTTTGAGCAACAAAAAATAGAAACTAATTTTGAAGGTGCTCTGTATATATTTCACCGGAAATACAGCCTGTTCCAAGCCAGGTTGAAAAGTAGTCCATATGCAAAATTTTTCCTTTTCTTTTTGGTCAAGCAGTTTTAAGCGTTCGCTCCAACAGACAATCCGACAGACAGACGGACAGACAAACCGACGGAAATGGGAGATCATCTGATATAGGGACCTCAACACGTAAAGATCTGAAAAAATCCCGGGAAGTGATTTTTTTCCAGCGAGAGAAGTAAAAAGTTGAAATTACTAAAATTAGAAATGATTTTTAAAAATGCAAAAATATTCCGTGAAAAGATAAATTTAGGATGTGTAGAAATGTCAAATTAAAATTAATAACCTCCAGTTATAATGAAGTGGTAATTTTCATAAGAAAGTGCGATTATTTCTTGATATTATTCCTTTAAAATGGGCTAGTACAAACTATATCCCAAATCGATTACTTGTTATATTTTAGAAACAAATATAAAATGGTATAGTTTTTTTTTGTAATAAAAAAGCCTTAAAATTAAAAGTACTAAAACTTTTAAAGCTCCAACAAGAAAAGAAAATTTTACGCGGCTGTTGTATCTAATAGAAAATAAAATTTCATTGTTCCTAACTTACACCCTGTACAGTACAACTGTTCTATTTCTACTTTACACTCCACTTACAACACCATTGATTTTTGACACTTTAACGGTAATTTTGTATTGCAGCAATTGCAGTATACCTATTCAAATAGGATATGCAGGCATGCATCGCTGTTTTATTTAATAACTAGCTTTCGCCCGCAACTTCTTCCACGGTATAACAATTTTACTCCATTACAAACTTTAAATACCATTGTAATACCCCCTTAGGGGTTGATTTATTAAAAACTGAAAAAAAATCACGTGTTTAAACATTAACGCTCAGATACACTAAGAAGGTTTAAGATGTAGTACTGCATGGTTTAAATTAGGATCTTCTAGTTAATCAGGTATGTTTTGACAGGTTTTTTCCTGTCATAGTTAATAAGTCTTCGTTAAAAACTTATGAAATATTCGGTTCCGTGCCGTTAATTTTCTTCACATTCGTTAGACAAAATTAGATTTCCTGACCTCAATTGACATACTTATTAGTTAACATTTTTGGGGAAATTGCCATTCGCTCGTTTTTATCCCCCCCCCCCCGTTAGTTTTTTTAAATGTTAGACAAAATTAAATATTTTGACCCCAATAACCCCGGAAACAACATTAACATTTTTAGATAATTTCCCAGTTGCTCCTTTTTACCCCCCCCCCCCCCCCCGCGTTAATTTTTTAAAAATGAGTTTCAACAAAATTAGATTTTCTGTTCTCAGTAACCCCCAAAATTAGTTAACATTTTTGGAGAAATTCCAAACCCCGCGCCTTTTTATTCCCTCTGCCCCACCGTTAATTGTGTTTACATTCGTTAAACAAAATTAGATTTGCTGACCTCAATAACCTTGAAAATGATATATCAGATAACTTTTTTTGAAAAATGATCAGTTGCCTGTTTTTATTCTCCCTCGTTATATTTTTTTAAATATGTTAGACCAAAGTACATTTTTTGACCGTAATAACCCCGAAAATGACAAATTAGTTAACATTTTTTTCAGTCGCTCCTTTTTATCCCCCCGCCGTTAATTTTTTAAATATAGGTTTCAACAAAATTAGATTTCTGACCTAAGTATCTCCGTAAATGACAGATTAGTTAACATTTTTGGAGAAGTTCCCAGTTTCGCCCTAATATCACCCCACCCCCCACGTTATTCTTAACATTCATTACACAAAATTAGATTTTCTGACCTCAATAACCTCGAAAATAACATATTAGTTAACATTTTTGAAGAAATTCCCACCAGCTCCTTTTCCCCAAAGTCGTCCGTTCCCCAGACGCGTACTTTTTCCAAGGTCGTCCGGAACCTAGATGCGTATTTTATTAAAGGGCGTCCGCTCCCCAGACGCGTATTTTCCCAAGGTCGTCAGTTTCCCAGGCGCGCATTTCTCTAAGGTCCTCCGGTAACCAAACGCGTAATTCTTTCCATGGCCATCCGCTCCCTAGATGCGTATTTTCCTTTCTAAGGTCGTCCGTTTTAAAGAAGCTTATTTCCCTCAAGGTCGTTCCCTCCCCCGACGCGTGTTATTCCTTAGGTCTTCCGCTCCCTAGACGCGTATTTTTCTTAAGGACGCCCGCTCACCGGACGCATATTTTTTCCAAGGGCGCCCCTGGTGTGGCATTCAAGTGGGCAGCCTTACATATTACTTAACATTTTTAGGTAAATTCCCATTCGCTCCTTTATATCTCCCCCTCCCGTGAATTTTTTAAAAAATCAGTTCCAACAAAATTAGATTTTCTGACCTCAATAACTCTGAAAATACTAAGCTAACATTTTTGGAGAAATTCTCAGCCGCCCTTCTATCCCCTCTCCCCTCCCTTCTCCGTAAATTTTATTTAGCATCTGCTACACAAAGTCAGATTTTCTGACCTCAGTAATCCCGAAAATGGCCCATTAGTTAACATTTTTGGACAAATTCCCAGCCGCCCCTTTTTATTTGTCCTTGTCGTAGACATGCTGTATATTTTTTGAATGAAAAATACATATTATTGAATTGTACATTTGCAGTGACAGTTTACCTTTAAATAACGATTTTGTCTTCTTAACTTCACATGGATTAGGACTTTTTATTTTTGGGTCACCCTGTTTATACGAGATCAAATTTTTGAATAGCAATGCTATTTTCTAACGATGCAGAATTTTTTATAAAGAGACACTTTTTTCGTAAAATCAATAATATTTTTTTTTCCATTTCAAAGACATGCTGTATATTTTTTTAAGGAGAAAAAAACATATTATTGAATTGTACATATGCAGTGGCAGTTTTCCTTTAAATAATGATTTTGTCTTTTTAGCTTCACGTGGATTATGACTGTCATTTTTGAGCCACCCTGTACATACTAGATCAAATTTTTGAATCGCAATGCTGTTTTTTTACGATGCAGAACTTTTTATAAACAGACACTTCTTTCGTAAAATAAATTTTTTTTTCCATTTTGAAGACATGCTGTACATTTTTAATGAAAAAAATATTATTGAATTGTACATTTGCAGTGGCAGTTTTCCTTTAAATCACGATTTTGTCTTTTTAGCTTCACTTGGATTATGAATATTTCATTTTTGAGCCACCCTGTACGTACCTACTAGATCAAATTTTTGAAAGACAATGCTGTTTTTTACGATGCAGAACTTTTTATAATCAGACACTTTTTTCGTAAAATCAATAATAAAATTTTTTCCATTTTGAAGACGTACTGTATATTTTTTTAATGAAAAAACATATTATTGAATTGTACATTTGCAGTGGCAGTTTACCTTTAAGTAACGATTTTGTCTTCTTAGCTTCATGTGGATCAGGACTTTTTTATTTTTGAGCCACCCTGTATGTACTAGATGAAATTTTTGAATGGCAATGGGTATTTTCTCACGATGCAGAACCTTTTATAAACAGACACTTTTTTCGTAAAATCAATAATAATTTTTTCCATTTCGAAGACATGCTGTATATTTTTTTAATGAAAAAAAAAACACATTATTGAATTGTACATTTGTAGTGGCAGTTTTGATTTAAATAACGATTTTGTCTTTTTAGCTTCACGTGGATTATGACTGTCATTTTTGAGCCACCCTGTACGTATCAAATTTTTGAATGGCAATGCTGTTTTTTTACGATGCAGAACTTTTTATAATCAGACACTTTTTTCGTAAAATCAATAACAAAATTTTTTCCATTTTGAAGACATACTGTATATTTTTTTAATGAAAAAACATATTATTGAATTGTACATTTGCAGTGGCAGTTTACCTTTAAATAACGATTTTGTCTTCTTAACTTCACATGGATTAGGACTTTTTATTTTTGGGTCACCCTGTTTATACGAGATCAAATTTTTGAATAGCAATGCTATTTTCTAACGATGCAGAATTTTTTACAAAGAGACACTTTTTTCGTAAAATCAATAATATTTTTTTTCCATTTCGAAGACATGCTGTATATTTTTTTAAGGAGAAAAAACCATATTATTGAATTGTACATATGCAGTGGCAGTTTTCCTTTAAATAATGATTTTGGCTTTTTAGCTTCACGTGGGTTATGACTGTCATTTTTGAGCCACCCTGTACATACTAGATCAAATTTTGAATCGCAATGCTGTTTTTTTACGATGCAGAACTTTTTATAAACAGACACTTCTTTCGTAAAATAAATAATATATTTTTTTCAATTTTGAAGACATGCTGTACATTTTTTAATGAAAAAAATATTATTGAATTGTACATTTGCAGTGGCAGTTTTCCTTTAAATCACGATTTTGTCTTTTTAGCTTCACTTGGAATATGATTATTTCATTTTTGAGCCACCCTGTACGTACCTACTAGATCAAATTTTTGAATGGCAATGCTGTTTTTTACGATGCAGAACTTTTTATAATCAGACACTTTTTTCGTAAAATCAATAATACAATTTTTTCCATTTTGAAGACGTACTGTATATTTTTTTAATGAATAAACATATTATTGAATTGTACATTTGCAGTGGCAGTTTACCTTTAAGTAACGATTTTGTCTTCTTAGCGTCATGTGGATCAGGACTTTTTTATTTTTGAGCCACCCTGTATGTACTAGATGAAATTTTTGAATGGCAATGGGTATTTTCTCACGATGCAGAACCTTTTATAAACAGACACTTTTTTCGTAAAATCAATAATAATTTTTTTCCATTTCGAAGACATGCTGTATATTTTTTTAATGAAAAAAAACACATTATTGAATTGTACATTTGTAGTGGCAGTTTTCCTTTAAATAACGATTTTGTCTTTTTAGCTTCACGTGGATTATGACTGTCATTTTTGAGCCACCCTGTACGTATCAAATTTTTGAATGGCAATGCTGTTTTTTTACGATGCAGAACTTTTTATAATCAGACACTTTTTTCGTAAAATCAATAACAAAATTTTTCCATTTTGAAGACATACTGTATATTTTTTTAATGAAAAAACATATTATTGAATTGTACATTTGCAGTGGCAGTTTACCTTGAAATAACGATTTTGTCTTCTTAGCTTCACGTAGATCAGGACTTTTTATTTTTGAGCCACCCTGTATGTACTAGATCAAATTTTTGAATAGCAATGCTATTTTCTCACAATGCGGAACTTTTTATAAACAGGCACTTTTTTCGTAAAATCAATAATAAATTTTTTTCCATTTCGAAGACATGCTGTATATTTTTTTAATGAAAAAAACACATAACTTCAGCTAAAAAAAACTTAAAACGAGACCATTCGGAAAAACTCATCGACAAACCAAGTTGAAGAAGTCCGTTGAAGAATTATGCGTGAACATATAAAGAATCTCACATGCGGGCCGAATAATTGATAACCTCCTCTTGAGAAGACGGTTAAAAAGCACACCACTTAGCGAAAATGCTGTTCACTGCGTCACGGACACTTCATAATTATAGAACTAATATTTAAATACAATTTTATCATACTGCGTTGCCAAGTTTCTGGTAGCAAAATCCACCGACCAGTAAAACTTTTAATATACGCATGTATAATTTTGCGCCTCTATCGGAAATTTTTACAACTAAAATTTATACGTCTTCATTTATTTTTCGATCATTTTTACTTCCATTTCGTACCGCTATTATTCCCCGCCAATAGTTTATGCTTTAAACTGTCAAAGAACAATTTCTTTACCTAAGGTATGGTACTGTGGACCAGCCATTGCGACAATATGGGACTTAAAATTTATAGACATGTTCGAGAAAAACGCCTAAGTTAATCTTGCGTCCGATATACGGCAGCAAGTTTGCAGCGGTAGCAGAAATGATAGGGATTAGACCCCTTTCGGAAGCAAAAATGATAGGGTGATGTATATATATATATATATATATATATATATATATATATATATATATATATATATATATATATATATATATATATATACATATGTATATATATATATATATATATATATATATATATATATATATATATATATATATATATATATATATACATATGTATATATATATATATATATATATATATATATATATATATATATATATATATATATATATATATATATATATATATATATACATCACCCTATCATTTTTGCTTCCGAAAGGGGTCTAATCCCTATCATTTCTGCTACCGCTGCAAACTTGCTGCCGTATATCGGACGCAAGATTAACTTAGGCGTTTTTCTCGAACATGTCCATATATATATATATATATATATATATATATATATATATATATATATATATATATATATATATATATATATATATATATATATGTATAAACAAATGCTAGAAACTAGCGCGGATCGATACATAAAAAAGAGAGGAGAATTATTGTGGGCATGTCCGCTAGCAATGAACAGTAAAATGAAAAGTTAGAATGGTAACCCGTACGACACGTGTTTCTGCTCATGGGCTTCATCAGGCCCACGTATGTGACTGTGCCTCTCAACATAAGTCGAGATGCACAACGTCACATACGCAGTTACGGGTGTAACCTTAAGAAAAGGGAAAAAAAAAATATATTTAACGAGGACCACAAGCAGGAGCCAGTGCACCAATTTGTGGCTTCAGCCAAAAGACCCCTTTGTTGGGGGCAACAATTAGCGTCGCCGACGGAGGCAACTATAGCCAACTGTCGTGGTATCCTATAAGCCCAAGAGAAGAAAAACAAATGCTAGAAACTAGCGCGGATCGATACATAAAAAAGAGAGGAGAATTATTGTGGGCATGTCCGCTAGCAATGAACAGTAAAATGAAAAGTTAGAATGGTAACCCGTACGACACGTGTTTCTGCTCATTGGCTTCATCAGGCCCACGTATGTGACTGTGCCTCTCAACATAAGTCGAGATGCACAACGTCACATACGCAGTTACGGGTGTAACCTTAAGAAAATGGAAAAAAAAATATATTTAACGAGGACCACAAACAGGAGCCAGTGCACCAATTTGTGGCTTCAGCCAAAAGACCCCTTTGTTGGGGGCAACAATTAGCGTCGCCGACGGAGGCAACTATAGCCAACTGTCGTGGTATCCTATAAGCCCAAGAGAAGAAAAACAAATGCTAGAAACTAGCGCGGATCGATACATAAAAAAGAGAGGAGAATTATTGTGGGCATGTCTGCTAGCAATGAACAGTAAAATGAAAAGTTAGAATGGTAACCCGTACGACACGTGTTTCTGCTCATTGGCTTCATCAGGCCCACGTATGTGACTGTGCCTCTCAACATAAGTCGAGATGCACAACGTCACATACGCAGTTACGGGTGTAACCTTAAGAAAAGGGAAAAAAAAATATATTTAACGAGGACCACAAACAGGAGCTAGTGCACCAATTTGTGGCTTCAGCCAAAAGACCCCTTTTTTGGGGGCAACAAGTAGCGTCGCCGACGGAGGCAACTATAGCCAACTGTCGTGGTATCCTATAAGCCCAAGAGAAGAAAAACAAATGCTAGAAACTAGCGCGGATCGATACATAAAAAAGAGAGGAGAATTATTGTGGGCATGTCCGCTAGCAATGAACAGTAAAATGAAAAGTTAGAATGGTAACCCGTACGACACGTGTTTCTGCTCATTGGCTTCATCAGGCCCACGTATGTGACTGTGCCTCTCAACATAAGTCGAGATGCACAACGTCACATACGCAGTTACGGGTGTAACCTTAAGAAAAGGGGAAAAAAAATATATATTTAACGAGGACCACAAACAGGAGCCAGTGCACCAATTTGTGGCTTCAGCCAAAAGACCCCTTTTTTGGGGGCAACAATTAGCGTCGCCGACGGAGGCAACTATAGCCAACTGTCGTGGTATCCTATAAGCCCAAGAGAAGAAAAACAAATGCTAGAAACTAGCGCGGATCGATACATAAAAAAGAGAGGAGAATTATTGTGGGCATGTCCGCTAGCAATGAACAGTAAAATGAAAAGTTAGAATGGTAACCCGTACGACACGTGTTTCTGCTCATTGGCTTCATCAGGCCCACGTATGTGACTGTGCCTCTCAACATAAGTCGAGATGCACAACGTCACATACGCAGTTACGGGTGTAACCTTAAGAAAAGGAAAAAAAAAATATATTTAACGAGGACCACAAACAGGAGCCAGTGCACCAATTTGTGGCTTCAGCCAAAAGACCCCTTTGGCTGAAGCCACAAATTGGTGCACTGGCTCCTGTTTGTGGTCCTCGTTAAATATATTTTTTTTTCCCTTTTCTTAAGGTTACACCCGTAACTGCGTATGTGACGTTGTGCATCTCGACTTATGTTGAGAGGCACAGTCACATACGTGGGCCTGATGAAGCCAATGAGCAGAAACACGTGTCGTACGGGTTACCATTCTAACTTTTCATTTTACTGTTCATTGCTAGCGGACATGCCCACAATAATTCTCCTCTCTTTTTTATGTATCGATCCGCGCTAGTTTCTAGCATTTGTTTTTCTTCTCTTGGGCTTATAGGATACCACGACAGTTGGCTATAGTTGCCTCCGTCGGCGACGCTAATTGTTGCCCCCAAAAAAAGGGGTCTTTTGGCTGAAGCCACAAATTGGTGCACTGGCTCCTGTTTGTGGTCCTCGTTAAATATATTTGTTTTCCCTTTTCTTAAGGTTACACCCGTAACTGCGTATGTGACGTTGTGCATCTCGACTTATGTTGAGAGGCACAGTCACATACGTGGGCCTGATGAAGCCAATGAGCAGAAACACGTGTCGTACGGGTTACCATTCTAACTTTTCATTTTACTGTTCATTGCTAGCGGACATGCCCACAATAATTCTCCTCTCTTTTTTATGTATCGATCCGCGCTAGTTTCTAGCATTTGTTTTTCTTCTCTTGGGCTTATAGGATACCACGACAGTTGGCTATAGTTGCCTCCGTCGGCGACGCTAATTGTTGCCCCCAAATAAGGGGTCTTTTGGCTGAAGCCACAAATTGGTGCACTGGCTCCTGTTTGTGGTCCTCGTTAAATATATTTTTTTCCCCTTTTCTTAAGGTTACACCCGTAACTGCGTATGTGACGTTGTGCATCTCGACTTATGTTGAGAGGCACAGTCACATACGTGGGCCTGATGAAGCCAATGAGCAGAAACACGTGTCGTACGGGTTACCATTCTAACTTTTCATTTTACTGTTCATTGCTAGCGGACATGCCCACAATAATTCTCCTCTCTTTTTTATGTATCGATCCGCGCTAGTTTCTAGCATTTGTTTTTCTTCTCTTGGGCTTATAGGATACCACGACAGTTGGCTATAGTTGCCTCCGTCGGCGACGCTAATTGTTGCCCCCAAAAAAGGGGTCTTTTGGCTGAAGCCACAAATTGGTGCACTGGCTCCTGTTTGTGGTCCTCGTTAAATATATTTTTTTTTCCCTTTTCTTAAGGTTACACCCGTAACTGCGTATGTGACGTTGTGCATCTCGACTTATGTTGAGAGGCACAGTCACATACGTGGGCCTGATGAAGCCAATGAGCAGAAACACGTGTCGTACGGGTTACCATTCTAACTTTTCATTTTACTGTTCATTGCTAGCGGACATGCCCACAATAATTCTCCTCTCTTTTTTATGTATCGATCCGCGCTAGTTTCTAGCATTTGTTTTTCTTCTCTTGGGCTTATAGGATACCACGACAGTTGGCTATAGTTGCCTCCGTCGGCGACGCTAATTGTTGCCCCCAAACAAAGGGGTCTTTTGGCTGAAGCCACAAATTGGTGCACTGGCTCCTGTTTGTGGTCCTCGTTAAATATATTTTTTTTTCCCTTTTCTTAAGGTTACACCCGTAACTGCGTATGTGACGTTGTGCATCTCGACTTATGTTGAGAGGCACAGTCACATACGTGGGCCTGATGAAGCCAATGAGCAGAAACACGTGTCGTACGGGTTACCATTCTAACTTTTCATTTTACTGTTCATTGCTAGCGGACATGCCCACAATAATTCTCCTCTCTTTTTTATGTATCGATCCGCGCTAGTTTCTAGCATTTGTTTTTCTTCTCTTGGGCTTATAGGATACCACGACAGTTGGCTATAGTTGCCTCCGTCGGCGACGCTAATTGTTGCCCCCAAAAAAGGGGTCTTTTGGCTGAAGCCACAAATTGGTGCACTGGCTCCTGTTTGTGGTCCTCGTTAAATATTTTTTTTTTCCCTTTTCTTAAGGTTACACCCGTAACTGCGTATGTGACGTTGTGCATCTCGACTTATGTTGAGAGGCACAGTCACATACGTGGGCCTGATGAAGCCAATGAGCAGAAACACGTGTCGTACGGGTTACCATTCTAACTTTTCATTTTACTGTTCATTGCTAGCGGACATGCCCACAATAATTCTCCTCTCTTTTATATATGTATATATATATATATATATATATATATATATATATATATATATATATATATATATATATATATATATATATATATATATATATATATATATATATATATATATATATATCGGCAAGAATAGTGACACAACTGGAAATTTCTATATTTTACAGGAGTGCAAAATGAAACAAAATGAAATTTACATACAATTTTTTTAAAGCTAAAAAAAGATCAAAAACTCTTTGAATGAATCTTTAATACTTATTTAATTATTTGGAAGAAAACTTGCCTTCTTTAGAGATCAAAAACCACCCTTGTTATAAGTTGTGACGTGCTTCCTGACCAAATAATTTCCTGACCAAATAATTTAACTTTTATTTTGCAGTGTCATTTATTATGACTTATTTACAGTATAGTACGTTAACAAAAATCTATGACAAAAACCTTAAAAATAACTTTATTGACAAAATTTTAATATATAATGAATTAAAAAATACTGATAATGCTGAGGAACGAGTCTTGAATTAACTAAGGACATGGAATCATTTTTTTTCCTTTCATTAATTGGTAACTTTTTCTTGTAAGCTTTATCTAGCTTGATGTTATTATTTGTTATTAGCTTGTCTATTTCTATTTTGTCTAACAACAACCTTCTTGAAGTTATCTTGACTGTAGGAGTAGGACTTAAATTTGAAAGTAAATGGATTTTCTTTTTCATACTTAATTATTTTCATCTGGCTCAGCTGAATAACATTACCTTCGGTGTCCTTTGAAAATGTCCCAATACTGCTACTCAAATTCTTTAAATCAAAAAAATCTTGATGTGATAGCTCATTGGCATTACAGGGAGCTCCGCGTTTCTTGGCTGTCCTAATTAACATTGAATACTGTTGGGGAATGTATGTTGGTCCACCCTTTTTAGCTTTTTTTATTTGTTTTTCGATCACCGAATCCCGCGTGTGCATCTTGCGTGTGCCCAACGATAAGGTACTTATGAGTAATACTTTTTTTGTCCAATTCCCATACTGCATACAAAAATATTGAAATTATAAAGCGGTTTTTGTTTTGACCGCAGCAATTGTCAGAATAAAAAGGAACTTCAGCATTTTCATTATGGGCGGCCATTTTCACCAAGTACATTAAGAGACACGATCCAATTTCATTGGCGCCTCTTTGACCCTCTCCCTCATGCCAAAAATAACATTCCACATTATCTGTTGCAAGCTGAGATATTGTAAAATTATATGAGTTAATTTTCGATTTATAATAGAAGAGAGAGGCATTTCCTATAGGACTCGGAAGAACAGCTTGCAAATCGAACGTTGCTACCACATAATTCTCTAAAATACGATTTTTATCTTCTTCCTTTGACTTTCGACTTATTTTTTTTTCTTTGGTATGTTCCTCTACTTTAATTTTCAGATCTTCATCATTGGGTGCATTTTTAAACTGTTCGCATTAATTGCAAAGGTCTTTTTTGGGAACAAAAAATGAAATATTAAAATCATTTAGAAAAATTCGGCTGTACATTGTCAAATTTACAGCTGGTTCATTTTTGTCTACCTGGATTTTTTTTGTAGTCCCTATATAAATCAGCTAGACATGTTTCTCCTGAAATATATTCTCAAGTGGAAACGGCTCGCGTGTAGTGACTCTCCACTCTAGGAATGGAATTGATATGCTCACGTACTGAGTTTTTCATTTTTTCATCCACCTTTTTATGATGATCGTGTTTTCCTCATTTGTCTTCAATAGTAATTCCATTGATTTTCTTATCTAAGACAGTGCGAATAGGTCTGTCATTAATTCCTAGAGTGTTTTCGAAAAACAGTTTGCATACTCTTATTTTTTTATCTTCAATGTAAAGATAAAATGTATGGTTGCATTGCCGTTGTTTGTCTGGATTTCTACAGTATCTGTATGTCGGTTGTAAGGACTGTACGAGTGTACACTGTACAGGGTGGTCCACATAAGATTACCCACTATCTGATCTCAGAATCTGTAAGAGCTACAAAAAAAAGTTGAAGACAAAAGTTTCTTGTCTTGACTTTAGTTTTTTAGGTATTTAGTTTTTACGTATACAGGGTGTTTAGTTTTTTCTGACTAAGTACCAACTATCTTATTTTAAATGGAATACCCTATATATTTTTACATATTCGGATTTTACGGTTGATTCTAAGTAAATTTTAGTGTAACATGTTTATTACAATTTTCAGTAGTTTTCGAGATATTTTAATTTTAAAAATTTTTACAGCGAAATCAGTCTTTTGAAAAATATCATGTATTTATGTTTCAATTTCAATGAACATCTTATACTAAAATTTACTTAGAATCAACCGTAAAATCTGAATATGTAAAAATATATAGGGTGTTCCATTTAAAATTAGAAAGTTGGTACTTGGCCAGAAAAAGCCAAACACCCTGTGTACGTAAAAACCAAATAGCTAAAAAACTAAAGTAGAGACAAGAAACTTTTTATTGTAGCTCTTATAGATTCTGAGATCAGATAGTGGGTCATCTTATGTGGACCACACTGTACATTTCCAGCAATAAATGATCGTTGGCTTTCAATATTACCAAGCCTCCAATAACTCTCAAAAATTTCCTTGCGTATATCTTCGGTGAACTTATCGAAATAGTTCAATCGGCATTTTATTCCACACGGTGGTAACATTTTTTTTGCCTGGACGATCTTCTTCGATTTAGGTGCAACATATTCTTGACCCAAATTACGTAAACGCTTTGCTATTTATTTTTCCCAATCGTCGATTTTGCGTAATCGTTTCTTACCGCGTTTGACATCATCATTCTTAGAAGTACTTTGAACTGCATCAGAAACAGAAACGATAGACGGTGTTGCCTCTTCTCGATTTTGCGTAATTATTTCCTCATCCTCTGAATCACTTCTTGATGAAGAACTACTTGGTCTGTACTCTGGGTCAACATCTGAATCGTAATTATCAGAAAGACTCGGCGATACTTTTTTTTTGACAAAGCAGAGCGTTGCAGAAGCAGTCGAACATGAGTAGTAGAAGCAGTAGAAGAACATGAACTAGAAGAAGACCTTGAAGAAAACGGGCTTGTAGATAAGCATCTCGATGACCTATTCATGTTTGTAGAATCAGTGAAATGGTGTTTCACAAGCTCAGATTTTCGTTGATTGTGCTTATTTGGCGATGTCGGCTCAGGTAACGAAGTAGGCTCATCCGAGGGTTAAAAGGGAGATACAGTAGAATGAATCTCTATAGGCTCAGAATTAGGAGAACTAGGCTTGTTTACTGATTCAGGCTCAGTATTGGACAAAAATAAAGACTCAGATAACGACATGGGCTCATTTGGTGA
This sequence comes from Philopedon plagiatum, assembly GCA_963971165.1. Lineage (NCBI taxonomy): Eukaryota > Metazoa > Arthropoda > Insecta > Coleoptera > Curculionidae > Philopedon > Philopedon plagiatum. The sequence continues at coordinate 124,219 of CAXARB010000173.1, read as the reverse complement.
TGTTTACTCAATAGGTACAGATACAGGAGAACGGCGTTGTACAAGCCTGAAATTCGAGGGTGTCTCATCTGGCGATGTAGGTTTAGGCAGCAAAGTTCCCTCTGATCAGGGCCGGATTTACCTTTTTTCCGCCCCTAGGTCAAAAAAATTCTGCCGCCTTTTTATATTAAATATTGCAGGCTAAATGCCAAAAAGCAAATACAAGTGATTGGCTATATTATTATATTGTAAAAAAAGTAAAAATTTTGTGAAAAAACTATTACTAATAGAATTTATTGAAAAGAGCTCTAAAGGAATTAAAAATACAATACCTGAAATCATTTCAAGTAAAATAGATTAAGCATAAAATGAGAACTGACCTAATTCTAAAAACACCAATATACATATGTCCAAATTTCAGAAATTAGATTCATTAAAATAGGTACAGCACAATTATTTTAAACCAAAGCTTTTTTTCGTACCTTTTGTTCGGCAAAGTCAGCAATAATGTCATCAAAGTTCAAACACATAGTCAAGAAGCTTGACTCTATATTTAGAATTGCCATAGCTTCTAACCGGTCTTGCTTCGTAAAGGATCTTAAGTAATTAAGAATTCGTTTTAAAATCGAAAAACTACGCTCTGCAGAACAGTTTGTTACCGGTAAACTTAGACACAAGCGGAAAATAATATCAATATTCTCATAAATGTTTTTTAAATTCATTTTTGTGAACCATTTAAAAAAATCCAAAATATTGCTGCCAACTTCCTTCTCTGTAAAAGAGCAGTGTTGTACAAAATGTGCAAGTTCATCTTCTAAATTTTCATCTATATCATCTGGATAATTACCTCGTAAACGTTGAGCTGCCTCTCTAATACCCTCATTTTCAAGATCATACTTGAAATTTTTCAGAAAAGTAGCATCTAGAAAGCCAAAAGTTTTCCTGAGTTCTTCATAACAAGTTCGCCTTTTGCGAACTTGAAGCAATAAGATATCAACGATAACATAAAATATTTTTCTTTATTTTTAACTGCCGCAATTCTTCGTCTAAAAGTCACAATTTTGCCGCCCCTTCAATTTTGCCCCCTATGCTTCAACCTACCCAGCCTATTCGGAAATCCAGCTATGCCTCTGATATCGAAAGTAAAGATGTTTGCGAAAAATGATCGTTTTCTTTTTGCATTGCAATAGTCATGTCCACCATTTTTTTGCCACGCGACATCTGAAAAAAAATCTAAGCTGAAATTTCATCTAAATACCGACGTCATAAATTAAAATTATTACTCAAAGTACAGTCCCACATGTAATAATATTATTACGATAAAAGGGACTAACAATGTGAGGTTATAGGTACAACTTGAAATACTACAGAAAAAGAAAAAACTGTACTTATATTAGGCAATAATACAGGCATAAGTCAAAATATTACGACAGAAAGATCTTACGTGATGCAAGAATAATGTCACAACTCAAAATATGACAAAGTTGTGAAAGTCAAATACAAAAAATTGCTTGTATTATTCTAAAACAAGGTCACAATTCAAAACATGACAGTTTTCACGAATGATAATAAACATAAAAGTACTTATCTTAGGCAGGAATACTGACACAACTAAAGATGGGACACCTTAAACTGGCCGTAAGAATAAAATTTGTAAGACACAACTCAAGATGTGCGGTTTTGAAGCACAGCGACGCACCTTTGCTCAACGCGTGCGGATTATAACTGAGAAGTGACGGTATTCTTCCACGATAATTATCTTAAACTGCTCAAACCATAGTGACATATGGCGCTCGCTAGCGGAAAGTATTGGTATTATATTTATGACACTTTTCTTGCCTAAAATGTATTGTTTTTTTGTTATGTTGGTGCATAAATCTAAAAAATGAAAAATTACGAGTCGTGTCACTATTCCTGCCGACAGGCGATATATATATATATATATATATATATATATATATATACAGTGACCGGCAAAAAGTTCGCAACATATGGGAAAAATTTTTATTAGGAGAGTATCGGAAAAACTTTCCCAGGGGATCGGTTCTGCATGTCCGATAACCTAAAAATCGATTTTGACATACGTCACGTGACCACTGGTATAGCGTCAAATTAAAAAAAAAATTGTTAATTTACAAAAAGTGAGGTTAGTTGACGAGATACCAAAAAAAGTTATTTGAAAAAATTGCTTAGAATTAAATTCTAGGTCCTTGTGAAAAATTTTAAGATTTTATTTAAAAAAATTGGAAAACTCAATTTTTTTTAAATATTTTTTTATCGATTTACAAATTTCCGGTTTTTTTCGTTTAGATAGCTTGGCTAATGTAAAGCCCATGTATCTGGATGAAAATAAACGAATGTAGTAGTTTTTTCTAGAATTGACAGGACAAAATTAAAAAAAACAGGGTTTCGCCGGACGCTAGCTGTTGCAATGATTTGTATCTAGCAGCAGTGTCAAAATTTTAGAGACATTTCAATGAGATTACATTGAGAAAACCTTAATCGTCTTAAATATATCTGAAGTTCGACTTTTTGTAAAGTTAAGGGGATTAAAATAGATAATAAACAAAAAATTACCTGTTTATTTAATCGAAATTTTATAAACGAAAACCAATGTAAGAAAAACTTAAAAGTAGTCAAATTCTGTACTAACAACACAAAAAAATCATTGTTTTTCCTTGGGTGCACAAAATTTAAAACTCAGTATGACCACCAATTCTCTCCATACATACTGTTGTTCTCGAGCGCAACTCTCGATTAACATTTCGGAGCATTTTACGATTTATTTGCAATACACAATTTATAATGACATTCTCTAAATTTTGTATATTCCTAAAGGGTCGATGTTTGTACACAGGGTTCTTTAGGTATCCCCACATAAAAAAATCTAACGGAGTCAGATCTACAATTCTACAATTGACAGGACAAAATCGAAAAAATAGGTGTTCGCCGGACGCTCGCTGTTGCAATGGTTTGAATCTAATGAAATGACTGTATCAAGAATTTATTAAGATTTTTCGCACATAAATTTAACAACCAGGTCTATTTAGTTGTACTTAAAACTACCAAAGCAGGCTCTGAAATTAAAACAACCAAATAATCTAGTAGGTTAAAAACAACAGAAAAATGTCAAACAAATTATAATTTGTTTGATTTCAACCTATGTCATTGGTTTATGTCTCGCATCTCACTAAGTTTGATATTTTACATAAGTTTATTAATATTTTATTCCTTAAAATGGCACCCACACTACTTCTTCAGGAAAAGATAGAAATTATTTTAATTTCTGGAGATAATTACAAAAGCCATAGAGAAACAGCAGCAATTTTTAATGAGAGGCACCCCGATAAATCCCTCCATTATTCCACAGTATCTCGTCTAGTCAATAAATTTAAAGAAACGGGATCGGTAGAAAATCAGTATAAAGTTTCCCATGAAAAACCGGTAACAGGTGACGAAGGTTCTCTGGATGTGTGTTTGTCGATCACAGAAACACCCCAATTAGCAGTTAGTCAAATATCGGAGATCACTAACATTCACGAAAGATCTGTGCGGAGGATATTAAAAAGAAACAAATTTCATCCGTACAAACCTAAATTTGTACAAGTATTAAAAGATAGGGATTATGACGCCCGCTTCGATTTTTGTGCCTGGTTCCAGGGTATGATTGAGGAAGATTTTAATTTCCCAAAGAACGTTCTTTTCTCGGATGAAGCTACATTTACCTCTAACGGAACCGTCAGTTCACAAAACTGTAGATGGTGGGCCACCGAAAACCCAGACTTTGTAATTCAGAGTAAAGACCAATATAGTTTTAAGGTTAATGTGTGGTGCGGAATTTTCAACCTCAGAATAGTGGGACCTTTTTCTTTAGAGACAATTTAAATTCAGAACGATATTTAGAATTTCTACAAACTGAGATATCTGACTTTTTAGACAATTTGTCATTAGCCGAAAGAAGAAATTTATACTTTCAACAAGACGGAGCTAGCATTCATTCCACAAATGAGGTGAAGAGATGGCTGGATCAAGAATTTGGAAACCAGTGGATAGGACGGTTTTCTGAAAATCCGTGGCCTGCGAGATCACCAGATCTGACTCCGTTAGATTTCTTTATGTGGGGATACCTAAAGAACTCTGTGTACAAACATCGACCCTTTAGGAATATACAAAATTTAGAGAATGTCATTAGAAATTGTGTATTGCAAATAAATCGTAAAATGCTCCGAAATGTTAATCGAGAGTTGCGCTCGAGAACAATAGTATGTATGGAGAGAAATGGTGGTCATACTGAGTTTTAAATTTTGTGCACCCAAGGAAAAACAATGATTTTTTATGTTGTTAGTACAGAATTTGACTACTTTTAAGTTTTTCTTACATTGGTTTTCGTTTATGAAATTTCGATTAAATAAACAGGTAATTTCTTGTTTATTATCTATTTTACTCCCCTTAACTTTACAAAAAGTCGAACTTCAGATATATTTAAGACGATTAAGGTTTTCTCAATGTAATCTCATTGAAATGTCTCTAAAATTTTGACACTGCTGCTAGATACAAATCATTGCAACAGCTAGCGTCCGGAGAAACCCTGTTTTTTTTAATTTTGTCCTGTCAATTGTAGAAAAAACTATTACATTCGTTTATTTTCATCCAGATACATGGGCTTTACATTAGCCAAGCTATCTAAACGAAAAAAACTGGAAATTTGTAAATCGATAAAAAAATATTTAAAAAAAATTGAGTTTTCCAATTTTTTTAAATAAAATCTTAAAATTTTGCACAAGGACCTAGAATTTAATTCTAAGCAATTTTTTCAAATAACTTTTTTTGATATCTCGTCAACTAACCTCACTTTTTGTAAATTAACAATTTTTTTTTTAATTTGACGCTATACCAGTGGTCACGTGACGTATGTCAAAATCGATTTTTAGGTTATCGGACATGCAGAACCGATCCCCCGGAAAAGTTTTTCCAATACTCACCTAATAAAAATGTTTCCCATATGTTGCGAACTTTTTGCCGGTCACTATATATATATATATATATATATATATATATATATATATATATATATATATATATATATATATATATATATACAGTGACCGGCAAAAAGTTCGCAACATATGGGAAAAATTTTTATTAGGAGAGTATCGGAAAAACTTTCCCAGGGGATCGGTTCTGCATGTCCGATAACCTAAAAATCGATTTTGACATACGTCACGTGACCACTGGTATAGCGTCAAATTAAAAAAAAAATTGTTAATTTACAAAAAGTGAGGTTAGTTGACGAGATATCAAAAAAAGTTATTTGAAAAAATTGCTTAGAATTAAATTCTAGGTCCTGGTGCAAAATTTTAAGATTTTATTTAAAAAAATTGGAAAACTCAAGTTTTTTTAAATATTTTTTTAACGATTTACAAATTTCCAGTTTTTGCCGTTTAGATAGCTTGCCTAATGTAAAGCCCATGTATCTGGATGAAAATAAACGAATGTAGTAGTTTTTTCTACAATTGACAGGACAAAATTAAAAAAATAGGGTTTCGCCGGACGCTAGCTGTTGCAATGATTTGTATCTAGCAGCAGTGTCAAAATTTTAGAGACATTTCAATGAGATTACATTGAGAAAACCTTAATCGTCTTAAATATATCTGAAGTTCGACTTTTTGTAAAGTTAAGGGGATTAAAATAGATAATAAACAAAAAATTACCTGTTTATTTAATCGAAATTTTATAAACGAAAACCAATGTAAGAAAAACTTAAAAGTAGTCAAATTCTGTACTAACAACACAAAAAATCATTGTTTTTCCTTGGGTGCACAAAATTTAAAACTCAGTATGACCACCATTTCTCTCCATACATACTGTTGTTCTCGAGCGCAACTCTCGATTAACATTTCGGAGCATTTTACGATTTATTTGCAATACACAATTTATAATGACATTCTCTAAATTTTGTATATTCCTAAAGGGTCGATGTTTGTACACAGGGTTCTTTAGGTATCCCCACATAAAAAAATCTAACGGAGTCAGATCTACAATTCTACAATTGACAGGACAAAATCGAAAAAATAGGTGTTCGCCGGACGCTGCAATGGTTTGAATCTAATGAAATGACTGTATCAAGATTTTATTAAGATTTTTCGCACATAAATTTAACAACCAGGTCTATTTAGTTGTACTTAAAACTACCAAAGCAGGCTCTGAAATTAAAACAACCAAATAATCTAGTAGGTTAAAAACAACAGAACATGTCAAACAAATTATAATTTGTTTGATTTCAACCTATGTCATTGGTTTATGTCTCGCATCTTACTAAGTTTGATATTTTACATAAGTTTATTAATATTTTATTCCTTAAAATGGCACCCACACTACTTCTTCAGGAAAAGATAGAAATTATTTTAATTTCTGGAGATAATTACAAAAGCCATAGAGAAACAGCAGCAATTTTTAATGAGAGGCACCCCGATAAATCCCTCCATTATTCCACAGTATCTCGTCTAGTCAATAAATTTAAAGAAACGGGATCGGTAGAAAATCAGTATAAAGTTTCCCATGAAAAACCGGTAACAGGTGACGAAGGTTCTCTGGATGTGTGTTTGTCGATCACAGAAACACCCCAATTAGCAGTTAGTCAAATATCGGAGATCACTAACATTCACGAAAGATCTGTGCGGAGGATATTAAAAAGAAACAAATTTCATCCGTACAAACCTAAATTTGTACAAGTATTAAAAGATAGGGATTATGACGCCCGCTTCGATTTTTGTGCCTGGTTCCAGGGTATGATTGAGGAAGATTTTAATTTCCCAAAGAACGTTCTTTTCTCGGATGAAGCTACATTTACCTCTAACGGAACCGTCAGTTCACAAAACTGTAGATGGTGGGCCACCGAAAACCCAGACTTTGTAATTCAGAGTAAAGACCAATATAGTTTTAAGGTTAATGTGTGGTGCGGAATTTTCAACCTCAGAATAGTGGGACCTTTTTTCTTTAGAGACAATTTAAATTCAGAACGATATTTAGAATTTCTACAAACTGAGATATCTGACTTTTTAGACAATTTGTCATTAGCCGAAAGAAGAAATTTATACTTTCAACAAGACGGAGCTAGCATTCATTCCACAAATGAGGTAAACAGATGGCTGGATCAAGAATTTGGAAACCAGTGGATAGGACGGTTTTCTGAAAATCCGTGGCCTGCGAGATCACCAGATCTGACTCCGTTAGATTTTTTTATGTGGGGATACCTAAAGAACTCTGTGTACAAACATCGACCCTTTAGGAATATACAAAATTTAGAGAATGTCATTAGAAATTGTGTATTGCAAATAAATCGTAAAATGCTCCGAAATGTTAATCGAGAGTTGCGCTCGAGAACAATAGTATGTATGGAGAGAAATGGTGGTCATACTGAGTTTTAAATTTTGTGCACCCAAGGAAAAACAATGATTTTTTATGTTGTTAGTACAGAATTTGACTACTTTTAAGTTTTTCTTACATTGGTTTTCGTTTATTAAATTTCGATTAAATAAACAGGTACTTTCTTGTTTATTATCTATTTTAATCCCCTTAACTTTACAAAAAGTCGAACTTCAGATATATTTAAGACGATTAAGGTTTTCTCAATGTAATCTCATTGAAATGTCTCTAAATTTTGACACTGCTGCTAGATACAAATCATTGCAACAGCTAGCGTCTGGCGAAACCCTGTTTTTTTTAATTTTGTCCTGTCAATTGTAGAAAAAACTACTACATTCGTTTATTTTCATCCAGATACATGGGCTTTACATTAGCCAAGCTATCTAAACGAAAAAACTGGAAATTTGTAAATCGATAAAAAAATATTTAAAAAAAAATTGAGTTTTCCAATTTTTTTAAATAAAATCTTAAAATTTTGCACAAGGACCTAGAATTTAATTCTAAGCAATTTTTTCAAATAACTTTTTTTGATATCTCGTCAACTAACCTCACTTTTTGTAAATTAACAATTTTTTTTTAATTTGACGCTATACCAGTGGTCACGTGACGTATGTCAAAATTGATTTTTAGGTTATCGGACATGCAGAACCGATCCCCCGGAAAAGTTTTTCCAATACTCTCCTAATAAAAACTTTTCCCATATGTTGCGAACTTTTTGCCGGTCACTGTATATATATATATATATATATATATATATATATATATATATATATATATATATATATATATATATATATATATGTATATATATATATATATATATATATATATATATATATATATATATTATATATATATATATATATATATATATATATATATATATATATATATACATACACGTAAAGTGGCCAAACGAGATCATTTTTTGGTGATATATGGTCATCCTGAGATCCGTTTGGAAAGACGAGATCCGATTTTGGATCACATCTTTTTTTATGTGTATATCCGTTCCTTGGTCCGAGGTCAAACCAAAACTGCTTAAATTTTAAAAAGTCTCAGGATCTCGTTTTTCACTTTTTTGTCACTTGTTATACAATCTCAGTTCGTAAAAGCATATGTAGAGGGAGCCGCCGTCAGCGTTATGCGACATGGGTTATACGTTTAAGATGAGATCCGATAAAAGTGGCAATACCGCATTCTTCGCTTTTTTGTTTAAGTGGGCATTCTTTATCGTCTTTTTATTATTTGTTAGTTGTAACATGATACTATTGTATACAAGTTAATTATCGTTGATAATAATTATATTTGAATGAATAAAAAAATGTTTTTTTTTTCGAAATTAATATAAAAATATATATTATATTAAGTAATTTATTATTGCTTAAAATACTGCCCTTATAGTATAGTAAAATATGCATTCAATTTTAAAAATCTTTTCAACTGCTATAATAAAAATTTAAAAATTTTGGGCATTATATTTTGGTTAAATTGGCAATAAAGGTACTTCCATTCGAAAATATAAACTGCTGGCCACTCGAACTTACACATAGAGATTTTTAGGCAAAATTTAAAGTTCAATATTTTCAACACGAATGCAAATTTTTGAACGCGTCTTGCAGATTTTAAGAGCTAGTTTTTTTCGGATTAAGCTGCATGACGTATATTTATTGTAGGACCACAGGTGTATTATATACGGGGTGATCAATGAAGTCATGCAGAAAATCAAAAAGTTTGTATTAGTGAAATTTCCGCAAAAATTTTTTTTTGGTCGTTGCAATATGGTTCGTTACTAAGGTAACATCAATATCTCTAGACGTTTTTGTCACTTTTTGGATTAAGGCCCTTAGGTCTTGTACACACTACTAAACATAAAATTGGGGTAGCAAAATTTTTAAAATGCTATAACTTGACATTGCATTGACGGCTTTTTTAGGGATTGCAGGAACCTTTAAATTAGGTTTAGAATTAGAAATTTTATAAGAATTGACTTTTGGCCGTTGTTGACCAATCTTGTATATTGTAGAATATAATGTAATAAACTTGTTCTTGTCGCTACGTTTTTGTCTATTATCGACCCGGTATAATGTGTAAATTTCAACCTGTATATTTCAACCCCCAAATAAAATGCCTAGATGATAGAAAATCTACGTGAAATAAGGATTCCAAATCCGTAAAAATCATCAAGAACCGTCAATCCAATGTCAAGTTACAGCATTTTAAAAATTCTGCTACCCAAATTTTATGTTTAGTAGCATGTACAAGACCTAAGGGCCTTAATCCAAAAAGTGACAAAAACGTCTAGAGATATTGATGTTACCTTAGTAACGAACCATATTGCAATGACTAAAAAAATTTTTTGCGGAAATTCATACAAACTTTTTGATTTTTTGCATGACTTCATTGGTTACCCCGTATATAATAAACCTAAGGTCCTACGATAAATATACGTCATGCAGCTGAATCCGAAAAAAACTAGCTCTTAAAATATGCAAGACGCGTTCAAAAATTTGCATTCCTGTTGAAAATATTGAACTTTAAATTTTGCCTAAAAATCTCTATGTGTAAGTTCGAGTGGCCAGTAGTTTATTTTTCTAATTTCTCGGATCAGTAGGAACCTTGATTTTTCTGTGTATAATCAATGTAAGGATCTAAACCACGAACTAAGACCTTCTTGAGCAGCACTTGAGGCATGTCACAATTAATTTATGATATGCCATCATATAGTTAATGAGTAAGGGTGACTTGTAGTTAAATAACATGTTTTATTGCACAAAATGCAAAATAAACAAAAATGACATATCGAAAAACTTTATTATACCGGGTGAACGAGATCGCTTTCCGGCTGCCAGTTTTTTATTTTTTGATTGATCGTAATGAAACTCGGCAAGCCTTATATACTCATAAAATGACACTTTTTAACATCCTAGTCGAATTTTAGTGACTTCCGGTTTAACCGGAAGTGAGACTAACTTTTAATTTTTAAATGCAACATCCTGTATATTTATTTTTGCAATTTAGACATCATTCTACATACGACTGTGACATTTTTGTCAGTTTTTAAGTCAATCTGTCAATTTTCAAGCCTATTTTATTTTGCAATCTAGAGTGCCATGACAGCTAAAATCGTTCTAAGCGATGTTCTGGACTGCAGAAAAATATCTACGTACATGATTTCTTAGTGGATCATTTGTTTTCCAGAGGCTTTTAAAGTTCCCTAAATCAGTTTTTTTGGAAATTTCTCGAAAATTTCAAAGAGCACTACCTTGCTTTCATAACAAAATGAGATGTAGTTTTTCATAACGAACACAACGATGTAAATATCACAACACACATTTTATCACAATTTATACTTTAAAATTGCCGTTTTTCTATTGCAAGATGTGAAAATCATAAAATTTTTAAAGAAATCAAAAACAATTAATATATAATAATAATAATAATAACTAATTAATTATCAGTGATGTTATTAGCTTGAGATGTCCTTACTCAATTATTTTGTCAGGCAGTCTTTGTACATTTTTTGATACCCACGATATAGTTGTTTTCATGGCACTGTAAATAAAATTGACGGTAAAATTGACAAATTTACTTCAAAACTGACAAAAATGTCACAATCCTAAGACGAATGATGTCTAAATTGTAAACATAAAAAATATACAGGGTGTTGCAATTGCAAAATCAAAAGTTAGTGTCACTTCTGGTTAAACCGAAAGTCACTAAAATTCGACTGGGATGTTAAAAAGTGTCATTTTATGGGTATATAAAGCTTGCCGAGTTTCATTACGACCGATCTAAAAATAAAAAACTGGCAGCCGGAAAGTGATATATACAGGTGCGATCAAAAATATTTAAGTTAATATTCACTAAAATATTATTTCTACCTAAACCTATTATATGCCACTTTCTGCTTAGCTCAATTGTTGAAATAAATCATTGTTTTAAAATAATAATATTTTAGTTAATAATAACTTAAATATTTTTAAGCGTCTCCTGTATACCTATAAACCGTAAGGTATGAGTAACAAAATGATACAAAGAAATATTAATAAAAATGTTTTATATGTTACTATTGCTTATTTTGCATTTTTATCATAAAATACAAATTATTTGATTATAAGCCAACCATTAACCAAATGATGACCTATTGTTAAACTTGAAAAATTCGTAACTAAAAATACTAAAAAACTGAACATAGATCCATTTTTCGTGTATACACATGCGTGTACAGAAAACTGAATTAGAGTGAGCACTCCTCGAGTTGCAGGATTTAGGAGGGTGGTGGGATAGGGGATAGGGTTCTGCCCGCTGAGCTGTAGGTAGGTGATGAGTTCTTTGAATAAACATATTCATTTATATTAAATAAAATATATTAAATATTATGACATCATTTTTAGGTAATAATACAATCAAATGAAGTGAAAATATAAATCGTTTTCTAATTTCCAGAAAAATATTTTTATACTGAGAATTGAGGCACTAACATGTAATCCTATATAAGAAACAACAAAAATACAAATAAAAATTAATAAATACAGAAAAATAATATAATAAAGCAGAATTATGTGGGCTTGTATTATATTCTTATGGGGATTGTGTTTTAGTAAGATTTTGAAACTAGTGAGTTTATAAAGGACCACGCACAAAATACATTCGGCGAAATTGCCCGAATTTTTGGTATATTGTACCTCTTGATTCCTAGTTTGATTTTCAAGAAAAAAATGAGGGGTCGATTGGATGGTTTCTGCGCTACAAGGACTCATAGGCGTACGTGTAATTTTTAAAAATTAGGACCCATTTAACTTGCGGTTTATAAAATACCACTCTGATCGGGTAAATTCGTGTTCTAGTATTTTAAATGATTAGAGGAGATATCTAGAAAGATAATAATAAATTATTTTGAACATGGTTATACAGGATGTTGAAAAATAACGGATTTAATATTAAGACTTATGAAAAAAATTATGCTCTTTTTCGAGTTCGAGTTTGTAATCACCCTGTATAATAACGGATGATAAGAACTATTTTATTTTAAAGATGTATGTTTAATTAAATAATTGTGCTGATACAGATACCAAGTGATAGAGATTTATGGTGATTACATTTTGATTTAAATACATATTTTTCTGTTAATAAATATTAATTATTCCTCTTGGACATATTTCACTGCAGAAAACACGAAAAATACTTGCATTATGGCACAGCCTAATTATTAAAATAACTACAAGATGACTTATTATTTTACTTAGGTATCGCCAAATTGAGTCTAAAACATTAAAAATATTTAAATAACTGAGGATAATATTACACCATAAAAAGATATAAAAAGATTTCGCAACTAAGCAAAATCTTGTACCTCTGTGACTTATGTTGTTCTCTTGCATTTAAGTTCAACATAATATGACAACACTGCAGGATCTCATCTTAGACTATTTATACCCACATATACATTTCCGGATGTGTGGTTGACGGTTTTCATAAAAGACCTTGTGTACTTCATATACCAGATCTCGATTGGTTAAAATTTTATATAAATGAATTTATGACATAAAATCTTTACCCCTCTCTAAGATTTTGTATTATGGACCGTACTAGGAAATGTAATGGTAAAAATATACTCCTAAAAAATGTTTCGCAGTAATGGATCTCGGGTTGCCTTTAATATAGTTGATCTCCACTTGATATTAAAACGTGTATATATATATACAGTGACCGGCAGAATTTACGCAGCATATGGGAAAAATTTTTATTGTTAGATTTCAACAAATACCGATATTGGCAATCGTTTCTGCATCATTGGAAACCCCAAAAAACATTAAACAGTGGCGTTCGTCTTTAGGGGTTTGGCGGGAAATTTAAAAAAATCAAAAATTATACAGCAAAAATGACCTTAAATGAAAAGATATCCAAATTTTTTATTAAGAAATGTTATTTAGAATTAAATATTAAACACGTACACAAATTTTAAAAGCAATTGAATAAAAAATAAGAAATACTTGTTTTTGCCAAATTAAAAATTTGTCAGTACTAATAAAGCAATTTTTAGTGCAAAATATTATTAACTGCACTAAAACAATTACTCCAAATCACGTTCCCTAAAATTATACTTTTTAGTTGCCTTTCTTAATAAGAAAAAAGAAATTGTCCAATTCTGGCTGGTACTCCATTGCTTCATAACGAAATATTTTTATGGCCTTTGCATGCTAGACCCCTCAAATCAATTTATTATTAATAAAAGGGCATACATGTTATGTTTTTTGATACAGCTTTATTATTCTGATTACAAAACTTTTTAAATATTATTAAAAATTGGAAATGATAAACTAAGAACCTACTTAGAAATTTAATTGCAAATATTACATAAATAATAACAATATTTTAACTTCTGACTACTCCACATGTCTACCATCTCGTTCAATACATGTAATTGTCTTTTGATCCATAGCTTTTAGTACTTTTCTTAGGATATCTGGTGTTATATTGGCGACATGATATCTTATTGTATCCTCTAAATGATCTACGTCTCTAAATGGACGTTGTTTGTATACCTTGTTTTTAGGTATCCCCACAAAAAAAAATCCATTGGGGTCAGGTCCGGAGATCTTGCAGGCCATGGATTTACCGAATAACGGCCTATCCATTTGCCAGGAAAATGTGTATCCAGCCATTGCCTTACCGCAGCCGTACTATGTATTGACGCGCCATCTTGTTGGAAAAACATTTCATGTCGCTCTAGTAAGGGTAATTCATGTAGATCATCTATTAACTCATTACTTAAAAACTCTAAGTACCTATCTGAATTAAGATTGTTCCTGAAAAAGTAAGGACCGATAATTCTTGTACTGATAATACCGCACCAAACGTTTGTTTTAAATGAATACTGGTTTCTTGCCTCTATGATAAAGTTTGGATTTCATCCGCCCACCATCTACAATTTTGGGAACTTATAATACCATTTGATGTAAATGTAGACTCATCAGTAAAAAGAATTTTTTTTGCAAAATTTCTATCACTCTCCATCATTCCTTGAAACCAAAATGAAAAATCTATGCGTGCATCTAAATCCCTTTCAAACAGAGTATGAATAAATTTTGGTTTGTACGCTCGAAATCTATGTTGTTTTAAAATTCTGCCAACTGATCTTGAAGACATACCAACCTGTTCTTTTCTTTCTGAGAGAGATTTCCTAGGATTTTCTTCTACGGACAACAGTACGTTAAACGTACCTTCTTCATTTGTGACTGTTTTAATATGACGTACTTTATGACGATTTTCAACGCTACCTGTTAGTTTAAATTTGTTTAAAAGTCTTAAAACTGTTGAATTATGAATAGTCTTGTTGGGATGTCGACCATTAAATATTGCTGCAGCTTGTCTGCAACTGCGGTTTTCGCCACAAATTAATATTATCTCAATTTTTTCTTGTATGTTAACTTCACTAGGGGAGGCATTTCAAAATATCTTATTTTATAACAACGTAAACAATAAAAAATAAAGTATTTTAAACAAGGGACAAGAGTACTTTTGACAATTTGACTTTTCGGTCTCTAGGCAACAGCGATGGTGTAAATTTTTCCATGGCTCACTTTATAATTTAGGCTTATTTAAAATCCGACGGTTTCTGATTTCACGATACATTTTTGTTCCTATTTGTTTCGAAATGTAATTTGGGAATAACTTTTTAAATATAGGTTAATTTAAAGGAATTTTCGGAAAACTAAATTTGGAAATTGTACGTCTAAAACTGCTTTCGCATATTAATATATAATTAAGTGAATGATTTAAATACATATTTAGTTAGTCATTTCCAATTTTTAATTTCTTTTGAACAATATTTAAAAAGTTTTGTAATCAGAATAATAAAGCTGTATCAAAAAACATAAACATGTATGCCCTTTTCTTAATAATAAATTGATTTGAGGGGTCTAGCATGCAAAGGCCATAAAATATTTCGTTATGAAGCAATGGATTACCAGCCAGAATTGAACAATGTCCTTTTTCTTATTAAGAAAGGCAACTAAGAAGTATAATTTTAGGGAACGTGATTTTAAGTAATTGTTTTAGTGCAGTTAATACTATTTTACACTAAAACTTGCATTATGAGTATTGACAAATGTTTAATTTTGCAAAAACAAGTATTTCTTATTTTTTATTCAATTCCTTTTAAAATTTGTGTACGCCTTTATAATGTAATTCTAAATAATATTTCTTCATAAAAAATTTGGATATCTTTTCATTTAAGGTCATTTTTGCTGTATAATTTTTGATTTTTTTAAATTTCCCGCCAAACCCCTAAAGACGAACGCCACTGTTTAATGTTTTTTGGGGTTTCCAATGATGCAGAAACGATTGCCAATATCGGTATTTGTTGAAATCTAACAATAAAAATTTTTCCCATATGCTGCGTAAATTCTGCCGGTCACTGTATATATATATATATATATATATATATATATATATATATATATATATATATATATATATATATATATATATATATATATATATATATGTATATATATATATATATATATATATATATATATATATATATATATATATATATATATATATATATATATATATATATATATATATATATATATATATATATATATATACATACCTAATGCATGATACGAAGCCCAGCATATACTACAGGTGAGGGGCAGCCCACTCTTAAACGGCGACTACGGCTGTATATCTAAGGAATTTATGTTTTAATGTTAAATAAAATGTTCACCTTTGTTAGTATGATAGGTTTATATGAGATACATTTATTTTTAGATATCTAAGTTATTACGAGTCCCGCTAAATGTACGGCTATTAAGAAGCCCAAAAGTATATACCGTATATAACTCCCCGATTTTAAGAAGCCTGCGGCGTTGCCATAGCATTTTTTAACGTTCTAACGATTTTTGCGTGTGTTTTAATATGAAATATCTTTAGGATGCCCCAGGATCCATATCTTTGATACACTTCCGATTATACGAAGCCCGCATATTTTATAATTCAAAATATTTGAATATATCCGTTCTTGACGGTCAAATGTACTTGGAATTTTTGGAAAACGACTTACCAGGATTGCTTCAGAATTTACCTCCAAACATCCAGGCACAAAATATGTGGTTACAACAGGATGGAGCCCCAGCCCATTTTTCGCAACAAGTCAGAGCCCTGTTAAATAATGAGTACGAAAATCGCTGGATTGGAAGAGGAGGACCAGTTGGATGGCCTGCGAGGTCGCCCGACCTAACAAAACTTGATTTTTTTCTATGGGGGCATGTAAAAGACCTCGTTTATAGGGAACCTCCAACAACCGAACAAAACATGCGACATAGAATTATTGACGCGTTTGCCACAATTACACCTGCAATGCTCAGAAATGTGAAAAGGGTCTTTCAAGCGAGAATTGGTAAATGCCTTGAACAAGATGGAAGACATTTCGAACATCTTTTAAAATAAAGTGCTTGTTTTTCCATGGCCGCCTAGCTATTTTGTTCATAAAACTTTATTACGAATAGCGACATTTATGATTTTTGATAAATATTTTGAAAACGGTTTGGAATTTGAAATAAATTGCAATTACAAAAAATATTTGTTTTGAAATTCTTCATCAAATGGTAAAATAATATACAGGGTGTTCCATTTAAAAAACTTGAGAAAAATTAGTTTAAAATGTGTCATTTTTAAAATCTTATTGTGAACACCCTGTATGAAGTAGGTAAAAACTATTTAATTCATGGTGTTTCTAGCCCCCTTGTTATAAATCTCACACAATGCCGTGGTAAAAAAATGCTTTTAGATTGTTTTTTTTATCTTTTTTCCAGGGCTGCAAAACTTTTTTTTTTTAGTTTTTAATTTATTGCTCTTAAAGTACCGAAGCAAATTAAATAAAATTTTAGGCAATTATGAAGGACACTAATACAAACCTAAATATGCAAAAAAACACGGGGTGTCCCATTAAAAAAAATACAACTTTATGTTATCACACTTTCTTGGTCCGCCCTGTGTATGCGAAAATATTTTCCTAAAATGCAGCCTGTAATACAGTATAAGTCACCATATGAATGAAATTCCTAACTTAATTCGTGTAGGAGCTATGGAAGCCTGACGCACTATTGCAGGACCCTGTATGTATTATGTTGGTCTACCAAACTTTTCATAGATAAACTTTTTTCCAAAGATGCATATATTAACACCCATGAAACTAAAACTAAAATTATGATATTTTAATTTATTGTCCTCTAAAAGCCAGGACTCAGCATAGAACTATATTTATTTGAAATTATCATTTTGTGTCCCATTTGATCCTCCTTGTGTCCATAACTAACCTTTTAAATATGTGTCAAATTAGTTTTGGTTTACACCAGCGCCGGAGTGGGGGGGGGGCAAAAGGGGCGGTCGCCCTGAGCACAATTTCACAGGGGCACAATCAGGCGCTCCATTTTTGTAAACTAAATTTTTGTAATATTTTAGATAATATAAATAATAGCAATATTTGCATTTTCCAAACTTCCTAAATTACATATTATATGTACATCTTTTAGTCTGTTATATAACTAAATAACTTTTGCTAAGGGCGTAGTACACCTGGCGCTCTAATGAAAAAAGTAGGTCTATTTGGCGTTATGATACGATATAAATAATGATTAAAACTCCGTACAATTAAAATTTTTCGAAAATATAATTGCAGCAGGTTAACTCACGGTTCGTCAACAATTATTGTAACCTAAATGGCTAAATAATAATTGCAGAAAACGCAACGGGTTCAATGGAGTGGGCGCTTTATTAAAAAAAAAATTATAGAAAACGAGTAGAAACTGGTATTATTAAAAGCAATAAAATACTTCAACTTTCCAAAGTACAAAGGTGGGTGTCCACTGCCCACTAGAGCGAATCGCCAGTTTCCGTGATTTTTGTTGTTATTATTTTTTAAATATTTACTTGAAAAAAATTTGTTCCATTTCATTCCTTTTTTCTGACTATGTGGTTTGTCAAAAGAAAAAGAATAATTAAGATGAATACGGAGTTTGTCCTCCATTTGATTTTCGAAACACTTTCTATACTTTTTACAGAAGGGGTGTAGTAAAAGGATGTGATGTGAATACACTCAATGGTGAAAAGAGTAAGTACAAGTAAATACAAGTTTGATTGGGTTTGATTGGGTCAATGGTGAAAAGAGTAAGTACAAGTAAATACAAGTTTTATAAAGTATGATTTTAGCGGGTAAGCTATGCTAGAAAACAAGCAACTTGCAGCACGTCTTCTAAAGGGGCAAGTGTTAGAATGGTCTATGTACATGTACTTCTTATATTTTTTTTTATTTGATGTTCTTTTAAAGAAAAAATATTTTTAGAAAATATTTTAAAATCTGTCAATTTTTACTAAAATGTTACATTAATAAAGCTATTAAACTAATTGTAAATTGATTAACTGCCAAATATTAAGAAAATAAAACGATACCTCAGAGTAAAACAATATACCAATCGTTATAACCTTGTAAAAATTTTAAAAAATCTTTTTCTGCGATCGTGCGCAAAGTAGGATTTTGCGCTTTCTAAATCGTGCACAAATCATCCAAAATTCCATTCCATTTTCAACGAAGTAGGAAAATATTTTTTTTTTCATGAAACGCAGGACTCCCTGCTTGTTTTGGGTCTGTTTTTTGGGTTAAAAGTAAAGTCTTGGAATTATTATAATATTCATTTCGAAAAAACAAGTTCTTTTACAGGTATAAGTTCTGAAATTGAGAAAAGTATAAAACAATAAAATAAATATTTTAACAAAACGAGCAGCATCTTAAAAATTGTTGGTTAAGAATAAACTGTACTGAATAAAAGATCAAAAACCTTCCCACATTTTCGGCTACAAAATTTTATTTGACTTGTTCTGAAATGTCTTAACCCCAAAAACCTAAATTGACATACATTATAAATTTTCAATTACCCCTTTTTCCTTCCGTTAAAAACACTGTGCTCAAATTAGGTTTTCTTTACATAATTATAGGAAAAAAGCGACCACCATCACAAAACTCGAGGTTTCAGAATTTTAATTCTATTATTAGCTCGTAAGGATGTGGCTTTACAGGATATAGTTTTCACGAAAATTTTGTTGAAATTGGTTTAGGACTGTCGGATGCAGGGAGGTGTCAAATTGATGAGATGACAGACAGACACTAGAATGTCTTAGAATGTCATATGCCCTTAAAATCATCGAAAACATGCACTTTAGTTGAAATCAGAAAATCTTCGGAATAAAAAATACCTTCCCAGAAGCTAATAATAATTTATTTATTTTTACCATAAAAATATTTATACATTATTTTATTCAATGCTCTCCATTGGGATCTCGATTGTTGTGAAGTTTTAGACAGCACAATTATAATACGTAGTTAAATTTAAAATTAAATTTAAAAGTTTTCTTTGTCGTCGGTAAAATTCTGCAAAACCCTAAAACTGACGATTTTATTTTTCATAATATCGAGAAATAAATTTACCATTTTAGGAACGCTAGACCTCTAAGATGAAGTAGTTGTTTTTCACTGCGACGATTCGTATCGCAGATAAAATCATCAAGTTAAAAATTTTAATTACGAGTCTGTAATTTTTAGTGCATGCAGAGCTGGGAATAACTACTAACTAAGTTACTTCAAAATATCTAAGTTACTTGAATGTAACTTAGTTACTGTAACTTAGTTCCTTTTTTAAATACCTTAACAGTATCTTGTACCTAGTTACTTTTACGAAGTAACTTGTAACTGTTACTTTAGAAAAGTAACTTAAGTTACAAAACGTAACTTTAGTTACAAATGTAACTTTAGTCACAAATTTTGTAACTAAAGTTATTTTTTTATATGAAAAACATAATTCAGCATATGCAACACATCTTTTGACATATAATCATAACTTTAATGAATATTTTAAAGTTAGAAATATAGAAAATAAAGGTAAAAACTGTACATCTTAGAACATGGACAGAAGAAATAACAGACTAAAAAAGAAAAACCAAATCTTAAATGACCAACTAGACATAGATAAATCACCATTATTCAACTTATTTTAATAATTTATTTTATTATTCGATAATTTTGTTATAAATATTAACAATAAAATTCACCTAAATAAAATTATATCACTGTAAAATTATGTTACTCAGATAACCAATTTTAGGTACAAAACTATTTAAGAACAATTCTCATTTGTAAGTTTGTTAGCCGCACTTGACGAAGTAGCAGCGCTACGAAACATTCCATGCATTTTTTAAATAAAAAAGTGAAAATCTTACACAGTTTTCTCTACGTATAGAAGAATATTTGTATAATATTGTTTGGAAAACCGGTACACAATTACAGCATGTCACTTCCTCTATAGGCCCAATATGTCTCAATATTTCCACTCATGGCGAGTCTTTAAAAAATTGTTACTACTTTGGAAGTAAAAAAGCATTAAAACCTTTTAAATACAAAATAAAAAGTTATAAGCGATAGAAATTTTGTTAAAAATTCCAGCACCTAACTTCGAATGTTGACCGATTTATTTTATAAATACCAATAAACTATTAACATTTTCCCCATACAAGAGAGCATAGTTCGCGTAATAGGACCCTAATGATAAAATAATGGCGGTTTTTTTATAACGCAATCCAAACTCATGGCATTTCTTTCAACTTTTCTCTCTTTCCTCTCTTCATAACCCAAAACATAGAGAGTTATACGATTATTAAAATTAAAGCAAGAAAAGAATATAATAACGGCGATCTAAACAATGTTGCCAGTTTTAGAGGGCTTCTTATAATACGTAAGGCATACTGGGCTGGCTAAAATCGGTGTCATATATTAAGTACATATACTGCTAAAGTCAATCTCCCCCTACTGGCAAGTCGTTTGAACTAAAGGTACATGTTTTGAGATATTGTATCGATTTTATGAAGCCCCACAAAATTTTCGGAAAATCGCGTGGTAGTATATATATGGCATGGTTGTGCTTAATACATGCTAATTTTTTAAGAAGCCCGAATCGGGCTTCCTAAAACCACTGTGGGCTTCCTAGTATCTGCAGAACATGGCATTTTTGGCTTCTTAAAGGTGGTTTATATGTATATATATATATATATATATATATATATATATATATATATATATATATATATATATATATATATATATAATTATTATACATGATCTTGGCCAAAATATCAAACTTGGTAGAAACTCTTGGGGAGTTGGCCATATACTAAAGGGCGTGGAGAAAAAAACTCTCTTTTTTCACTACTGCCGAGCTTTCGGTAATTTTTTATTACCTTTTTCAAGGCTAAAAAGTATGGAGCTTTATAACGTAATACTATAGAAGTTAAAAATAATAACTTACGTGCAAAGTGATAGTTAATATAGAAACATCATTACATAAACAATGGTAAACATTTAAGAACAGTACATATTTAATTTATTATTGAGGTTTATTTTTGTTAGAAATGCATTTTTGTACTGAATGAACTGGAAGATAATCTCGTTTTGATATCATGGTATTTTAGTAAAAAACGGTTTAATTAAGGGTCTCATGATTCGAGTATTAATAACATTCTGGGTTCTACTATTGTTTCTGAGGATTTAGTTAAATAATATTCTTGTCGCTCCATTGTAGGTTACATTCATGTTATTTGTTGGTTTTTGTAAGAGTTGAGAGTAAATTATGTTGAGATCTTGAATGTCTCTGTTTTTGTTGATGCATGAAGATTCTTGGTAAATCTCAACCATTTCTAAGGAAGTTCGTTTGTTAGTGTTTTGTTGGGAGGACAGTACTTTAGTATTACTAAAGTCAAAATCGTGCCCATCTTTGATGTAGTGTTCATATAAAGCATATGATCGTTTCCCTAGCTGGCAATCACTTTTGTGTCTGGCGAGCCTATCTTTGAGGACTGTGGATGTTTGTCCTATATATACTTTTTCACAGTTGTCACACGGTATGCGATAGACTACTGATGACTGTTTCACTGTTTCGTCTTTATCCTTAACTTTTGTGTATAAGTTACCTATTTTTTTAATTTGTTTGTTCGCTATTCTAATTTGTGGATGTTTTAAGATGTTTATGATTTTGAATGTTAGTTCTTTAATATATGGTAACGCGAAATATTTAAACGTCTCTGCCTCTATATTGGAATTTTCTCCAGTTTGGGACCTTATTGTTGTGTTAACTGTAAGTGTGGTATTATATAGATATTTCTTAATTAACCAGTCTGGATTTGAGTTTTCTTTTAGAATTACGTGAAGCTTTTTAAAGTTTTTTTCCCTTAATGACGGATGGGCTATTCTTTCTATTCTCTTACGTAAGCCTAGAATTACGTTAATTTTAGATTTTTTAGTGTGGTAAGAGTGGTAGTTAATATAGCGTCCAGAACTGGTAGGTTTTTGATACCAGTCTAACATGATGTTGTTATCATCGTTTCTAATTACTCGAGTGTCTAGGAATGGAACGCTATTGTTAGTTTCTTCCTCTATGGTAAATTGAATGTGAGGGTCATAGTTGTTAAAGATGGAAAGTGTTTCAGCTATTTTATTCTTCGGTACTGAGCAAATCAGGTCATCTACGTATTTTTTCATAAATGGAGGTTGGAATGACAATTTTGGGATGCTGTCATTCAAGAGGTCATCCATGACACACTATGCTACTATGGGCGATAGAGTAGCTCCCATTAGAGTGCCTAATCTTTGCTTGTAGTATCTGTTTTAAAATCGACAGTAAGTTGAATCGAATATAAATTGTACGATGTTTAGAAACTCATTTTTGGGATATTTGTATGTTGTTCTATTTCATGCCAGTGAATTTCTATGCTATTTTTAATCAAATAATAAGGAATGTTACTGTACAGAGATACCACATCTAGACTGATAAGCACAAAAGTGGGAGGTAATCTCATATCATTTACTACTAGAGAAAATTCAAATGGATCAGTGACAAAGTAAGGATTTTCTTTGTTATAAGCTTTGGTTAGAATATCTGTGACTAGTTGAGCCAATTTACTATTCGGGGCATTAATAGAAGAAATAATAGGTCTCATCGCTAGTGTGGGCTTATGAATTTTTGGCAGGCCATAAAACTTGGGAGAAGTTTGGTTGTAAATCACTAATTCTTTTGATATTTCTGTTGTAATTATTCCCCTGTTTCTTAGGTTAGAAACTATTTTATTGGCTTTTTGTTGATAAGTTGAAGTAGGGTCTCTAGTCAGAAGTTGGTAGCAATTTGGGTCATCCAGTATTGTGCTGCATTTAAGTATATGTTCATCTTTGGTCATGATGACTGGCACGTTACCCTTGTCTGACCTGGTTATTATTAAGTTTTTGTGGTTTCGGAAAAATGTTTTGGATTTATTATAAACTACTTGTAAGTAGTTAAGGTTAACCGGTTTTTTATATAAAGTTCGTTGTTGCATTGGTAATTCTTGCTCTGAGTAAATTTTTGTTTTCTTCAGGAAAGTGAAAAAGGATATTTTCAGTGTCAGACAAAAGATGTTTAACACTTACGTCACTGACAGTGGGTGGGGCACTGAAATTAAAACCCAGCGCTAGAAATTGTTTTATATCATCTGGGATTTGATAAGTCTTTGAGCTAGCCATCTTTGACCTGAAGAACTGTTGATCGTGTGTGTTGAATAAGATTATTTAGTTTTTTAATATTGGTTGTTTTGACTTTTTTAAAGTTATTTTCATATACCTCATTTTGTGATGAAAAAAAGGTGTTAAGAATTTCATAAGGAACAGATTCTTCAAGTTTGTGGAAAATTGTACTCTGTGATTCTTCCAGTTCATTGATGTACTTGTGTGTTATAGAGAGTTCTAAATTAATTATCTTGGATTGTAATTTTTGCTGAAATTCGATGACATCTTGTCCTGACTTTGTATCATTAGTTTCAAGCATTGTGTGTATGTTCTTCAAATTGTTATGTACATGTGTTGGAGTGACACCATTTTTTCTACATGATAATAAAAATATTTTGCGGTTTCTTTGTGATGATGATTTGATGTTGATTGAAGCCCATTGTTTCAGAAGTCTCACTATCTCAGCTCCATACTGATGCTGTATAGTTTGGTAAAACCCCATCCTTATATTATTATATATGATCTTGGCCAAAATATCAAACTTGGTAGAAACTCTTGGGGAGTGGGCAATATACTAAAGGGCTAGGAGAAAAAAACTCTCTTTTTTCACTACTGCCGAGCTTTCGGTAATTTTTTATTACCTTTTTCAAGGCTAAAAAGTATGGAGCTTTATAATGTAATACTATAGAAGTTAAAAATAATAACTTACGTGCAAAGTGAGAGTTAATATAGAAACATCATCACATAAACAATGGTAAACATTTAAGAACAGTACATATTTAATTTACTATTGAGGTTTATTTTTGTTAGAAATGCATTTTTGTACAGAATGAACTGGAATATAATCTCGTTTTGATATCATGGTATTTCAGTAAAAAACGATTTAATTAAGGGTCCCATGATTCGAGTATTAATAACATTCTGGGTTCTACTATTGTTTCTGAGGATTTAGTTAAATAATATTCTTGTCGCTCCATTGTAGGTTACATTCATGTTATTTGTTGGTTTTTGTAAGAGTTGAGAGTAAATTATGTTGAGATCTTGAATGTCTCTGTTTTTGTTGATGCATGAAGGTTCTTGGTAAATCTCAACCATTTCTAAGAAAGTTCGTTTGTTAGTATTTTGTTGGGAGGACAGTACTTTAGTATTACTAAAGTCAAAATCGTGCCCATCTTTGATGTAGTGTTCAGATAAAGCACATGATTGTTTCCCTAACCGGCAATCACTTTTGTGTCTGGTGAGCCTATCTTTGAGGACTGTGGATGCTTGTCCTATGTATACTTTTTCACAGTTGTCACACGGTATGCGATAGTCTACTGATGACTGTTTCACTGTTTCCTCTTTATCCTTAACTTTTGTGTATAAGTTACCTATTTTTTTAATTTGTTTGTTCGCTATTCTAATTTGTGGATGTTTTAAGATGTTTGTGATTTTGAATGTTAGTTCTTTAATATATGGTAACGCGAAACATTTAAACGTCTCTGCCTCTATATTGGAATTTTCTCCAGTTTGGGACCTTATTGTTGTGTTAACTGTAAGTGTGGTATTATATATATATTTTTTAATTAACCAGTCTGGATATGAGTTTTCTTTTAGAATTACGTGAAGCTTTTTTATGTTTTTTCCCTTAATGACGGATGGGCTATTCTTTCTATTCTCTTACGTAAGCCTAGAATTACGTTAATTTTAGTTTTTTTAGTGTGGTAAGAGTGGTAGTTAATATAGCGTCCAGAACTGGTAGGTTTTTGATACCAGTCTAACATGATATTGTTATCATTGTTTCTAATTTCTCGAGTGTCTAGGAATGGAACGCTATTGTTAGTTTCTTCCTCTATGGTAAATTGAATGTGAGGGTCATAGTTGTTAAAGATGGAAAGTGTCTCAGCTATTTTATTTTTGGGTACTGGATTTTGGGTAAGGATTTTCTTTGTTATAAGCTTTGGTGTCTAGGAATGGAACGCTATTGTTAGTTTCTTCCTCTATGGTAAATTGAATGTGAGGGTCATATTTATTAAAGATGGAAAGTGACTCAGCTATTTTATGCTTGGGTACTGAGCAAATCAGGTCATCTACGTATTTTTCCATAAATGGAGGTTGGAGTGAAAAAAGTATATATAGGACAAACATCCACAGTCCTCAAAGATAGGCTCACCAGACACAAAAGTGATTGCCGGCTAGGGAAACAATCATGTGCTCTATCTGAACACTACATCAAAAATGGGCACGATTTTGACTTTAGTAATACTAAAGTACTGTCCTCCCAACGAAACACTAACAAACGAACTTTCTTAGAAATGGTTGAGATTTACCTAGAACCTTCATGCATCAACAAAAACAGAGACATTCAAGATCTCAACATAATTTACTCTCAACTCTTACAAAAACCAACAAATAACATGAATGTAACCTACAATGGAGCGACAAGAATATTATCTAACTAAATCCTCAGAAACAATAGTAGAACCCAGAATGTTATTAATACTCGAATCATGGGACCCTTAATTAAACCGTTTTTTACTAAAATACCATGATATCAAAACGAGATTATCTTCCAGTTCATTCAGTATAAAAATGCATTTCTAACAAAAATAAACCTCAATAATAAATTAAATATGTTCTGTTCTTAAATGTTTACCATTGGTTATGTGATTATGTTTCTATATTAACTCTCACTTTGCACGTAAGTTATTATTTTTAACTTCTATAGTATTACATTATAAAGCTCTATACTTTTTAGCCTTGAAAAAGGTAATAAAAAGTTACCGAAAGCTCGGCAGTAGTGAAAAAAGAGAGTTTTTTACTCCTAGCCCTTTGGTATATGGCCAACTCCCCAAGAGTTTCTACCAAGTTTGATATTTTGGCCAAGAACATATATAATAATATAAGGATGGGGTTTTACCAAACTATACAGCATCAGTATGGAGCTGAGATAGTGAGACTTCTGAAACAATGGGCTTCAATCAACATCAAATTATCATCACAAAGAAACCGCAAAATATTTTTATTATCATGTAGAAAAAATGGTGTAACTCCAACACATGTACGTAACAATTTGAAGAACATACACACAATGCTTGAAACTAATGATACAAAGTCAGGACAAGATGTCATCGAATTTCAGCAAAAATTACAATCCAAGATAATTAATTTAGAAATCTCTATAACACACAAGTACATCAATGAACTGGAACAATCACAGAGTACAATTTTCCACAAACTTGAAGAATCTGTTCCTTATGAAATTCTTAACACCTTTTTTCATCACAAAATGAGGTATATGAAAATAACTTTAAAAAAGTCAAAATAACTAATATTAAAAAACTAAATAATCTTATTCAACACACACGATCAACAGTTCTTCAGGTCAAAGATGGCTGGCTCAAAGACTTATCAGATTCTCAAATCCCAGATGATATAAAACAATTTTTAGCGCTGGGTTTTAATTCCAGTGTCCCATCCACTGTCAGTGACGTAAGTGTTAAACATCTTTTGTCTGACACTGAAAATATCCTTTTTCATTTTCCTGAAGAAAACAAAAATTTGCTCAGAGCAAAAATTACCAATGCAACAACGAACTTTATAAAAAAAAACGGTTAACCTTAACTACTTACAAGTGCTTTATAATAAATCCAAAACATTTTTCCGAAACTACAAAAACTTAATAATAACCAAGTCAGACAAGGGTAACGTGACAGTCATCATGACCAAAGATGAGTATATACTTAAATGCAGCACAATACTGGATGAACCAAATTGCTACCAACTTCTGACTAGAGACCCTACTTCAACTTATCAACAAAAAGCCAATAAAATAGTTTCTAACCTAACAAACAGGGGAATAATTACAACAGAAATATCAAAAGAATTAATGATTTACAACCAAACTTCTCCCAAGTTTTATGGCCTGCCAAAAATTCATAAGCACATACCAGCGATGAGACCTATTATTTCTTCTATTAATGCCCTGAATAGTAAATTGGCTCAACTAGTCACAGATATTCTAACCAAAGCTTATAACAAAGAAAATCCTTACTTTGTCACTGATCCTTTTGAATTTTATCTAGTAGTAAATGATATGAGATTACCCCCCACTTTTGTGCTTATCAGTCTGGATGTGGTATCTCTGTACAGTAACATTCCTTATTATTTGATTAAAAATAGCATAGAAATTCACTGGCATGAAATAGAACAACATACAAATATCCCAAAAAATGATTTTCTAAACATCGTACAATTTATATTCGATTCAACTTACTGTCGATTTCAAAACAGATACTACAAGCAAGGATTGGGCACTCCAATGGGAGCTACTCTATCACCCATAGTAGCACAGTATGTCATGGATGACCTCTTGAATGACAGCATCCCAAAATTGTCATTCCAACCTCCATTTATGAAAAAATACGTAGATGACCTGATTTGTTCAGTACCCAAGAATAAAATAGCTGAGACACTTTCCATCTTTAACAACTATGACCCTCACATTCAATATAGAGGAAGAAACTAACAATAGCGTTCCATTCCTAGACACTCGAGTAATTAGAAACGATGATAACAACATCAGGTTAGACTGGTATCAAAAACCTACCAGTTCTGGACGCTATATTAACTACCACTCTTACCACACTAAAAAAACTAAAATTAACGTAATTCTAGGCTTACGTAAGAGAATAGAAAGAATAGCCCATTCGTCATTAAGGGGAACAAAAACTTAGAAAAGCTTCACGTAATTCTAAAAGAAAACTCATATCCAGACTGGTTAATTAAGAAATATCTATATAATACCGCACTTACAGTTAACACAACAATAAGGTTCCAAACTGGAGAAAATTCCAATATAGAGGCAGAGACGTTTAAATATTTCGCGTTACCATATATTAAAGAACTAACATTCAAAATCACAAACATCTTAAAATATCCACAAATTAGAATAGCGAACAAACAAATTAAAAAAATAGGTAACTTATACACAAAAGTTAAGGATAAAGACGAAACAGTGAAACAGTCATCAGTACTCTATCGCATACCGTGTAACAACTGTGAAAAAGTATATGTATATAGGACAAACATCCACAGTCCTCAAAGATAGGCTCACCAGACACAAAAGTGATTGCCGGCTAGGGAAACAATCATGTGCTTTATCTGAACACTACATCAAAGATGGGCACGATTTTGACTTTAGTAATACTAAAGTACTGTCCTCCCAACAAAACACTAACAAACGAACTTTCTTAGAAATGGTTGAGATTTACCAAGAACCTTCATGCATCAACAAAAACAGAGACATTCAAGATCTCAACATAATTTACTCTCAACTCTTACAAAAACCAACAGATAACATGAATGTAACCTACAATGGAGCAACAAGAATATTTTTTAACTAAATCCTCAGAAACAATAGTAGAACCCGGAATGTTAGTAATACTCGAATCATGGGACCCTTAATTAAACCGTTTTTTACTAAAATACCATGATATCAAAACGAGATTATCTTCCAGTTCATTCAGTACATAAATGCATTTCTAACAAAAATAAACCTCAATAATAAATTAAATATGTACTGTTCTTAAATGTTTACCATTGTTTATGTGATGATGTTTCTATATTAACTCTCACTTTGCAAGTAAGTTATTATTTTTAACTTCTATAGTATTACATTATAAAGCTCTATACTTTTTAGCCTTGAAAAAGTAATAAAAAATTACCGAAAGCTCGGCAGTAGTGAAAAAATAGAGTTTTTTTCTCCTAGCCCTTTAGTATATGGCCAACTCCCCAAGAGTTTCTACCAAGTATATATATATATATATATATATATATATATATATATATATATATATATATATATATATATATATATATATATATATATATATACATATATTTATATATATATATATATATATATATATATATATATATATATATATATATATATATATATATATATATATATATATATATATATATATATATATATATATATAGTAATCTAGTAATATTGGGTTGCGCAGCAAATGAAAGAATACTCTTTAAAGTTGTTCCAAGCTTTCGAAAATATTTATTTTCATCTTCAGGGAGACTACAAAGAATTACTAGTATTAAACATGGTTCTTATATTTACCATTGTTTTAGGTGAGCTTATAAGCAGATTTATTACTTACAACTTAGTTGAGGATGTTCATTAACGGTGTTAAAATATTATCTAGGGAATCAGTGAAGTTCTCCAGAGTGGGATCGAAAACCAAGCGTCATTAATTACTTAATTATTCTAAATTTACAATCATTACACAATAGCACAGACAGATTAAAATTACATGAAAGTCATTAATTAAAAAAAAAAGGAAGACAATTAAAAATCATTTCTTTCTCCGTTTTTTGAAATTCATTTTAGCCATGCGGCACGAGATGACAGACTGATTTGATTGAGCGGGAAACTCACTATGGACTGTCAGAAGTCAGTTATTAGCGACATCTGTGTATTATATTAAATTCTATGCGAAACATGATTACAGAAGTCTGTAAAGTTAGGTGTGTTATATACCTTGTAGAGATAACTTGTTGGATTTATATTGCGCTCAGGAAGTACACCCTAGCGGCTGCATTTAAAAGCTTATTTATGCGACATCTATGAATTTCAATCAGAATTATTTGTAATTTGATAAAGAGATTTTGTTATATGTAGAAAATGGGTAAGTATTCTTGAATTTGTTGTGAAGGAAAAAAATAATTTTTATTATACAATCAATTGTCATTATACTTGAATCTCAGAGTCGTTCAAACGATGATCCTTGTCTAAAAATAATAGATATGAATATATTTCACTTAGGTGTTTTATATCGGTTTTTTTATTTATGCAATTAGGTTCTTGTGAAATAAAGGCCATTTCAAGAAAAGATCTTTTGGAGTTATTTTTCTGTGTAGCAAGTATCTTGGTTGCATCGTAATCAAAATTATGTAGTGAGTTATTAGCGTGTTCTGCCAGAGCACACCTCTCTGGATGCAGTCTACAGTCACTCCTGTGTGCTGTGATTCTATCGGCCAATGGTCTTGTAGTTTGGCCTATGTATATTTTTTCACAGTCTGCACAAGGAATGCTGTAAACCACATCTGTTCTTCGAGTAAGAGGGACCTTGTCTTTAAGCCTGGAGTGCACTGAAGAAATTGTGAGTACTGGTTTGTTCGCGATTTTGACATTAACTACCTGATTTATTATTCTGGACAGCGCCGGAGTTATCTCTCTAATGTAGGGAAGTGATATGAATTTATTAGTTTGTGTCACTTCAGTTATATTATTGTTATTATTTATTAGGTTATGTTCATTTAATATAGGTATGTTGATGGCAGGAGTGCTGAACAAAATTCTATTAATCAGCTTGGGTGGATATGAATTATCGATGAATAATTGAGCCAGGATATCTAAGTTTTTTTTTATGTAGAGATGGATCTGAGATTTTTAGAATTCTTGATTTCATTTGTTTAACCAGATTCACTTTCATATTATGTTTATGATACGAGAAATAATTCAGGTATCGTCCTGAGCTGCAAGGTTTCCTGTACCAATCTATCACGATTTTGTTGTTGTGAGTTCGTGTGAATTTGGTATCTAGGAACGGAACCGAGCAGGTAGGGTCTTCGGTTTCTATAGTGAACTGGATGTGTTGATCGAAATCATTTAAGGTTTCTAGTATCTCGTTGATTCCATTTTGTGGTAGTGCTACAATTATATCATCCACGTATTTTTTTAAAAAAAGGGGATTAAAGGAGAGAACAGGAAGAACTGTGTCCAGCAATTCGTCCATCACATATGTTGCAAGTATAGGAGAGACAGAAGACCCCATTGGGGTACCAAAAGTTTGTTTATAGTATTTGTTGTCAAATGAGAAATATGTGTTATCAAAAAGAAATTCAATTAATCTAAGAAAGGAGTCTCTGTCTGTGTTACAATAGTTACTAATGCGGTACCAACACTTATAGATGGCCCTGTGTGCAGCATCATAGTAAACATTGCTGAAAAGAGAGACAACATCGAGGCTTGCTACCACATAGCCATCAGGAAGCTGTAATTGGTTAAATTTTTCATAGACTTGGAAAGAGTCTTTAATATAATATTCATTATCGAAGTCATATGCTTTTGTGAGGATTTCGGTTATAAAAATTGCAATAAATTCCGTGGGTGCACCAATTGAAGCTACAATTGGCCTGACAGACAAGGTTGGTTTGTGGATTTTAGGTAATGAGTAAAATTTTGGAGATGTACTCTTGTAACTTGTAAGCTTTTTCTTTGTGGCCTCATCTATTTGTCCTGTATTATACAATTGTTTGATTAATACATTGCACTTTCTTTGAATCGAAAGTGTGGGGTCTCGCGGTAAACTGATGTAAGATTCATCATTCTGGATTAATTCATTGGAGAGTTGTAAATATTGTTCTTTCTCCATGATAACAGTTACATCGCCCTTGTCTGATCTAGTTAATATAATGTTATGGTTGTCCTTAAGGAGCTTTTTTGATTTATAGAGTAAGTTATGGAAAAGTGATTTGTTATGTTTGTTTGAGTTTATATAATTTGTGAGGATGTTAGTAGTTCTTGAGATGGTGATATTTTTTATTGCGGCATCATTTATAGATGAGGTAACAAAGTCAAGATCCGCCAAGATGTTTTTTATAGGTATATCATTTCCCACAACCGGCTCAACACTAAACTTAGGGCCGAGAGACAAGAACTGGAGGATATCATTAGGAATCTCTATGTTGGTAAGATTTTTTATCCATTCCGGTTTAGTCTTAAGGCGGTTGTGAAGTTCGATAGATTTTAAGTTATTTAATTTGTTAATATTGTTTGTTTTAATTTTATGGAATAATCTATTGTAATTTCTTTGTTGTTTGCTAGAAAAGTTATTGAAGATGGCTTCATTAGTGTTTTCAATGATTGCTCGTATGAACGATGTAAGTGAGGATTCTAGATTACTAATTAGTTTATGATTAGCCGAAATTTCAATATTAATAAGTTTATTTCCTAACCTACGATTGAAGTCCATAGCCTGTTGAGAGTCCTGCCGGAGGAGAAGTTGTTCTATTGGCCCTGTTGTTGCTGTGATGTGTTGTGGCCGTATCCCCATTTGTCTGCATTGTAGTAGAAACGATCTTCTATTATATTCCTTAGCCAATTTAATTTTGGTTTTCGCCCAATCCTTTAAATTCTTCACTGCTTCGGTCCCATATGTAGCCTTGATGGTCTGGTAAAAACCCATACCTGTGGTGTATATATAGAGGGTAGTCGTTGCTGACTAGTTAGGCAGTAAACTAGTAAATTGGGTTGCGCAGCAAATGAAAGAATACTCTTTAAAGTTGTTCCAAGCTTTCGAAAATATTTATTTTCATCTTCAGGGAGACTACAAAGAATTACTAGTATTAAACATGGTTCTTATATTAACCATTGTTTTAGGTGAGCTTATAAGCAGATTTATTACTTACAACTTAGTTGAGGATGTTCATTAACGGTGTTAAAATATTATCTAGGGAATCAGTGAAGTTCTCCAGAGTGGGATCGAAAACCAAGCGTCATTAATTACTTAATTATTCTAAATTTACAATTATTACACAATAGCACAGACAGATTAAAATTACATGAAAGTCATTAATTAAAAAAAAAAGGAAGACAATTAAAAATCATTTCTTTCTCCGTTTTTTGAAATTCATTTTAGCCATGCGGCACGAGATGACAGACTGATTTGATTGAGCGGGAAACTCACTATGGACTGTCAGAAGTCAGTTATTAGCGACATCTGTGTATTATTTAAATTCTATGCGAAACATGATTACAGAAGTCTGTAAAGTTAGGTGTGTTATATACCTTGTAGAGATAACTTGTTGGATTTATATTGCGCTCAGGAAGTACACCCTAGCGGCTGCATTTAAAAGCTTATTTATGCGACATCTATGAATTTCAATCAGAATTATTTGTAATTTGATAAAGAGATTTTGTTATATGTAGGAAATGGGTAAGTATTCTTGAATTTGTTGTGAAGGAAAAAAAATATAATTTTTATTATACAATCAATTGTCATTATACTTGAATCTCAGAGTCGTTCAAACGATGATCCTTGTCTAAAAATAATAGATATGAATATATTTCACTTAGGTGTTTTATATCGGTTTTTTTATTTATGCAATTAGGTTCTTGTGAAATATAAAAATTATTTTTTTCCTTCACAACAAATTCAAGAATACTTACCCATTTCCTACATATAACAAAATCTCTTTATCAAATTACAAATAATTCTGATTGAAATTCATAGATGTCGCATAAATAAGCTTTTAAATGCAGCCGCTAGGGTGTACTTCCTGAGCGCAATATAAATCCAACAAGTTATCTCTACAAGGTATATAACACACCTAACTTTACAGACTTCTGTAATCATGTTTCGCATAGAATTTAATATAATACACAGATGTCGCTAATAACTGACTTCTGACAGTCCATAGTGAGTTTCCCGCTCAATCAAATCAGTCTGTCATCTCGTGCCGCATGGCTAAAATGAATTTCAAAAAACGGAGAAAGAAATGATTTTTAATTGTCTTCCTTTTTTTTTAATTAATGACTTTCATGTAATTTTAATCTGTCTGTGCTATTGTGTAATGATTGTAAATTTAGAATAATTAAGTAATTAATGACGCTTGGTTTTCGATCCCACTCTGGAGAACTTCACTGATACCCTAGATAATATTTTAACACCGTTAATGAACATCCTCAACTAAGTTGTAAGTAATAAATCTGCTTATAAGCTCACCTAAAACAATGGTTAATATAAGAACCATGTTTAATACTAGTAATTCTTTGTAGTCTCCCTGAAGATGAAAATAAATATTTTCGAAAGCTTGGAACAACTTTAAAGAGTATTCTTTCATTTGCTGCGCAACCCAATATTACTAGTTTACTGCCTAACTAGTCAGCAACGACTACCCTCTATATATACACCACAGGTATGGGTTTTTACCAGACCATCAAGGCTACATATGGGACCGAAGCAGTGAAGAATTTAAAGGATTGGGCGAAAACCAAAATTAAATTGGCTAAGGAATATAATAGAAGATCGTTTCTACTACAATGCAGACAAATGGGGATACGGCCACAACACATCACAGCAACAACAGGGCCAATAGAACAACTTCTCCTCCGGCAGGACTCTCAACAGGCTATGGACTTCAATCGTAGGTTAGGAAATAAACTTATTAATATTGAAATTTCGGCTAATCATAAACTAATTAGTAATCTAGAATCCTCACTTACATCGTTCAAACGAGCAATCATTGAAAACACTAATGAAGCCATCTTCAATAACTTTTCTAGCAAACAACAAAGAAATTACAATAGATTATTCCATAAAATTAAAACAAACAATATTAACAAATTAAATAACTTAAAATCTATCGAACTTCACAACCGCCTTAAGACTAAACCGGAATGGATAAAAAATCTTAGCAACATAGAGATTCCTAATGATGTCCTCCAGTTCTTGTCTCTCGGCCCTAAGTTTAGTGTTGAGCCGGTTGTGGGAAATGATATACCTATAAAAAACATCTTGGCGGATCTTGACTTTGTTACCTCATCTATAAATGATGCCGCAATAAAAAATATCACCATCTCAAGAACTACTAACATCCTCACAAATTATATAAACTCAAACAAACATAACAAATCACTTTTCCATAACTTACTCTATAAATCAAAAAAGTTCCTTAAGGACAACCCTAACATTATATTAACTAGATCATACAAGGGCAATGTAACTGTTATCATGGAGAAAGAACAATATTTACAACTCTCCAATGAATTAATCCAGAATGATGAATCTTACATCAGTTTACCGCGGGACCCCACACTTTCGATTCAAAGAAAGTGCAATGTATTAATCAAACAATTGTATAATACAGGACAAATAGATGAGGCCACAAAGAAAAAGCTTACAAGTTACAAGAGTACATCTCCAAAATTTTACTCATTACCTAAAATCCACAAACCAACCTTGTCTGTCAGGCCAATTGTAGCTTCAATTGGTGCACCCACGGAATTTATTGCAATTTTTATAACCGAAATCCTCACAAAAGCATATGACTTCGATAATGAATATTATATTAAAGACTCTTTCCAAGTCTATGAAAAATTTAACCAATTACAGCTTCCTGATGGCTATGTGGTAGCAAGCCTCGATGTTGTCTCTCCTTTCAGCAATGTTTACTATGATGCTGCACACAGGGCCATCTATAAGTGTTGGTACCGCATTAGTAACTATTGTAACACAGACAGAGACTCCTTTCTTAGATTAATTGAATTTCTTTTTGATAACACATATTTCTCATTTGACAACAAATACTATAAACAAACTTTTGGTACCCCAGTGGGGTCTTCTGTCTCTCCTATACTTGCAACATATGTGATGGACGAATTGCTGGACACAGTTCTTCCTGTTCTCTCCTTTAATCCCCTTTTTTTAAAAAAAATACGTGGATAATATAATTGTAGCACTACCACAAAATGGAATCAACGAGATACTAGAAACCTTAAATGATTTCGATCAACACATCCAGTTCACTATAGAAACCGAAGACCCTACCTGCTCGGTTCCTTTCCTAGATACTAAATTCACACGAACTCACAACAATAAAATCGTGATAGATTGGTACAGGAAACCTTGCAGCTCAGGACGATACCTGAATTATTTCTCGTATCATAAACATAATATGAAAGTGAATCTGGTTAAACAAAAGAAATCAAGAATTCTAAAAATCTCAGATCCATCTCTACATAAAAAAAACTTAGATATCCTGGCTCAATTATTCATCGATAATTCATATCCACCCAAGCTGATTAATAGAATTTTGTTCAGCACTCCTGCCATCAACATACCTATATTAAATGAACATAACCTAATAAATAATAACAATAATATAACTGAAGTGACACAAACTAATAAATTCATATCACTTCCTACATTAGAGAGATAACTCCGGCGCTGTCCAGAATAATAAATCAGGTAGTTAATGTCAAAATCGCGAACAAACCAGTACTCACAATTTCTTCGGTGCACTCCAGGCTTAAAGACAAGGTCCCTCTTACTCGAAGAACAGATGTGGTTTACAGCATTCCTTGTGCAGACTGTGAAAAAATATACATAGGCCGAACTACAAGACCATTGGCCGATAGAATCACAGCACACAGGAGTGACTGTAGACTGCATCCAGAGAGGTGTGCTCTGGCAGAACACGCTAATAACTCACTACATAACTTTGATTACGATGCAACCAAGATACTTGCTACACAGAAAAATAACTCCAAAAGATCTTTTCTTGAAATGGCCTTTATTTCACAAGAACCTAATTGCATAAATAAAAAAACCGATATAAAACACCTAAGTAAAATATATTCATATCTATTATTTTTAGACAAGGATCATCGTTTGAACGACTCTGAGATTCAAGTATAATGACAATTGATTGTATAATAAAAATTATTTTTTTCCTTCACAACAAATTCAAGAATACTTACCCATTTCCTACATATAACAAAATCTCTTTATCAAATTACAAATAATTCTGATTGAAATTCATAGATGTCGCATAAATAAGCTTTTAAATGCAGCCGCTAGGGTGTACTTCCTGAGCGCAATATAAATCCAACAAGTTATCTCTACAAGGTATATAACACACCTAACTTTACAGACTTCTGTAATCATGTTTCGCATAGAATTTAATATAATACACAGATGTCGCTAATAACTGACTTCTGACAGTCCATAGTGAGTTTCCCGCTCAATCAAATCAGTCTGTCATCTCGTGCCGCATGGCTAGAATGAATTTCAAAAAACGGAGAAAGAAATGATTTTTAATTGTCTTCCTTTTTTTTTAATTAATGACTTTCATGTAATTTTGATCTGTCGGTGCTATTGTGTAATGATTGTAAATTTAGAATAATTAAGTAATTAATGACGCTTGGTTTTCGATCCCACTCTGGAGAACTTCACTGATACCCTAGATAATATTTTAACACCGTTAATGAACATCCTCAACTAAGTTGTAAGTAATAAATCTGCTTATAAGCTCACCTAAAACAATGGTTAATATAAGAACCATGTTTAATACTAGTAATTCTTTGTAGTCTCCCTGAAGATGAAAATAAATATTTTCGAAAGCTTGGAACAACTTTAAAGAGTATTCTTTCATTTGCTGCGCAACCCAATATTACTAGTTTACTGCCTAACTAGTCAGCAACGACTACCCTCTATATATATATATATATATGTATATATATACCGGGTGTCCCAAGGGGGTAGCTCGCCCCTATAACTTTTTTGTTTTTTAAGATAAAAAGATATAATTTGGACTGTGTTTGTAAGAGATAAAATTGCATTTTTTAAGAGATGACTTGACCTTTTCCAGCTTCCGGTTTAACCGGAAACGAAATCAACTTTTAATTTTTAAATGGGACACCCGGTATTTTTTTCTTGTTTTTGACTCAGAGTAACATTCTGAATACAAATATGGGCCATTGGTCACTTTTTGTCAAGTAAAAAAAGTATTTTTCCAAAATTTATTTTTTAGTCTAGAGTGCTATGAGAATGTTAAAATCGTTTATTTCAGTTTTAAAAACAAGGAAAAAATTACGTTTTCCTGTTTTTATTCATAATTTTCAAATTATGTGCAATTTAATTTTCAAATTTATTTTACCCGTTTTTTTCAAATGGGAACATGGTGGCTCGTGCAGTTAGAATAAAAGAGCATTTTATTACGAATAATTTGATATACCACATTATAAGGTTTTAACTCAACTACTCCTAAGAGACTAAAAAAACGTTACCCCTACGTTGGATTTTTATAGCGTTTAGTCAATATAGTAGGTCATGACTGAGAGGATAATAATAGTAATGTCGTGAAACAACCGAACTAAGGTGGCTTTGAAACCAAATGTCTATTGAATGTGGATTTTTGTTGTCAGTATTGTTTAATACTTTTGGAATTTCTAATCTACAAGATGAAAAATTATTCAAGAAGTGAAAAAATTGACATGCTTTTAGTTTTTGGTGAGTGTAGACAAAAGTAAACTGATGCAGTTCGACTTTACACCGAAAGATATCCTGAACGCCGTCACCCAACACGTCATTATTTCTTAAAGCTAGTCCAAAAATGCGCAAATAATAAAAATGAACCAGTTATAATTAATCAGTGAAGAAAAAGAAATTGACGTCTTGGCATACGTGCCGGTAAATATTAATGCTTTAGTTAGGGAGATCTCTTTAGTGTGTCAAACTTCCAAATCATCTACATGGATATAATAAATAATATCCGTTGCACCAACATCTTTACGAAAATAACAATTATCGAAGACTTCAATATTGCAACTGGTACTTAGATAAATATTTTGAATATAACACCTTTTCCTCCAAAATTATTTATTCTGACAAAAGCCGTTTTACGAATTTGGGTGTTTTTAACAGAA
Organism: Philopedon plagiatum; assembly: GCA_963971165.1. NCBI lineage: Eukaryota > Metazoa > Arthropoda > Insecta > Coleoptera > Curculionidae > Philopedon > Philopedon plagiatum. The sequence goes on along the minus strand of CAXARB010000173.1, from coordinate 84,728 downwards.
ATACCAAACGATACTGAGGTCAAGAAAACTTACATCGGATGGAGGAAGGCAATTTTCAGGAATGTTTTGGGTTTAATTGTCGGGTCGGGATTCTTGGCGACAGGATTTTAGGTCCTATAATCTTTGATGGGCACTTAACAGGGGAAAGATATTTAAATTTTCTTACCCAAGAAGTGGAGCAGCGTCTTGGCGAAATTCCAATGATTAATCAAGAAAACCTATTCTTTCTACAAGATACCGCCCCTCCTCATAACATAGGAGCAGTGAGGGATTACCTAAATTATACTTATGGTGAAAAGTGGATTGGAAATAACGGTCCTGTTAGGTGGCCACCAAGGTAAAAGCGAACTCAGTTATAAATTTATAATTTTATTTATTTCATTTTCCAAATATTTCAGGTCACCTGACCTCACCCCTCTAGATTTTTTATAGGGTATAATTAAAAATGAAGTTTACGATCAGGGACGGACTGGCCCGGCGGGCTGGCGGGCGCAGCCCGCCGCGCCTTTTGTTTACAAGACGCCCTGGCGCCCTTTCGTGTAAGTGAAAATGATAGTTAAAAAAGCTTATTTATTTAAATCGGCGCCTTTACCTTTAAATAGCCCGCCAAATTTTCCGGACCCAGTCCGTCCCTGTTTACGATATTCCTTCAACAACTCGTCTTGAATTAGAAAATAAAGTGGGGGCGGCAATCAACAGGATTAATCCGAGAATATTAAGGAATGTAGTTAGAGCAACTGTCGAAAAGGTCCGGCTTTGCCAACAACAAGATTGTGGACATTTTAAACATTTGGAACCATAAGTAGGGTATTTTACTATTGTTGTTATAATTTCGGTTTCCATTAAAAACATTTTCCTCTGTTGCTAATACCAATATTAACGACTTAAACATATCCATGGCGCTCTAGACTAAAAAGTTAATTTTGAAATACATTTGTTTTTGACATAAGAAAAAGTGACAAGCGGCAAATAGTTATATTCAGAATGTAACCCAGAGCCAAAAATATAAAAAATATACAGGGTGTCCCATTTAAAAATCAAAAGTTGATGTCACTTCCCGGAAAACCGAAAGTTGAAAAAAGTTGAATCACTTGTGAAAAAATGTACTTTAATGCCTTATAAATATCCTTAAAATTGCAAATTTGTATCATCAAAACCAAAAAAGTTATAGAGGCGAACCACTTTCCAGGGACACCCGGTATATATATATATATATATATATATATATATATATATATATATATATATATATATATATATATATATATATATATATATATATATACATATATATATATATATATATATATATATATATATATATATATATATATATATATATATATATATATATATAATGGGCAGGGAGGGACTTATTTACTTCAATGAGGCCTCATAGAATCCAAATCGAACTTCACTTAAGGTAAGTTAGTAGTTAAGTAAGGTTCGTTTGATCTGTAAATTATATTTCGGCCTCGTTTCGTAAATAAGATGAATAGGTAGCTGTTTAAAGTAAGTTGCAACAAAACAAGTCTAAGGCATATATTATCGGAAAATACCTATACCATAGGAACAAAACTTAAAGCATAGTAAGTATTAAGAAATTTCTAAAGACTATAACAAACAGAAAACCAAAGGGAAATAAAAGTATCAGCACTTATAAGTCCCACAGTGATAATCAAAGAATGATTATATATCTTAAAAACCTATTACATTTGCTTCCTTTACAACAACTTATAATAACAACAATAGCATTGCTTAATATTTAATAATATTAAACAAGATTGCAAAAACTAGGCACTAAGAACAGAAGTAGCAAAATTATTAACCTCCTGGATTGGTCTATTATAATAATTAGCAAAGTAACTAGTATTTAGAAATTTCTTAAGACTAAAACAAAGAGAAAACCAAAGGGAAATAAAAGTATCAGCTATAAGTCCCACAGTGATAATCAAAGAATGATTATATATATATATATATATATATATATATATATATATATATATATATATATATATATATATATATATATATATATATATATAGAGGGTAGTCGTTGCTAAGTAAAACTAGTAATATTGGGTTGCGCAGCAAATGAAAGAATACTCTTTAAAGTTGTTCCAAGCTTTCGAAAATATTTATTTTCATCTTCAGGGAGACTACAAAGAATTGCTAGTATTAAATATGGTTCTAAGTGAGCTTATAAGCAGATTTATTACTTATAACTTAGTTGAGGATGTTCATTAACGGTGTTACAGTATAATCTAGGGAATCAGTGAAGTCCTCCAGAATGGGATCGAAAACCAAGCGTCATGAATTACTTAATTATTCTAAATTTACATTTATTACACAATAGCACAGACAGATTAAAATTACATGAAAGTCATCAACTTAAAAGAAGGAAGAAAATTAAAAATCATTTCTTTCTCAGTTTTTTGAAATTCATTTTAGCCATGCGGCACGAGATGACAGACTGATTTGAATAAGCGGGAAACTCACTATGGACTGTCAGAAGTCAGTTATTAGTGACATCTGTGTATTATATTAAATTATATGTGAAACATTACAGAAGTCTGTAAAATTAGGTGTGTTCTTTACCTTGTGAAGATAACTTGTTGGATTTATATTGCGGTCAGGTAGTACACCCTAGCGGATGCATTTAAAAGCTTATTAATGCGACATCTATGAATTTCAATTAGAATTATTTGTAATTTGATAAAGAGATTTTGTTATATGTAGGAAATGGGTAAGTATTCTTGAATTTGTTGTGAAGGAAAAAAATAATTTTTATTATACAATCAATTGTCATTATACTTGGATCTCAGAGTCGTTCAAACGATGATCCTTGTCTAAAAATAATAGATATGAATATATTTCACTTAGGTGATTTATATCGGATTTTTTATTTATGCAATTAGGTTCTTGTGAAATAAAGGCCATTTCAAGAAAAGATCTTTTAGAGTTATTTTTCTGTGTAGCAAGTATCTTGGTTGCATTATAATCAAAGTTATGCAGTAAGTTATTAGCGTGTTCTGCCAGAGCACACCTCTCTGGATGCAGTCTACAATCACTCCTATGTGCTGTGATTCTGTCAGCCAATGGTCTTGTAGTTTGGCCTATGTAAATTTTTTCACGGTCTGTACACGGAATGCTGTAAACCACATCTGTTCTTCGAGTAAGAGGGACCTTGTCTTTAAGCCTGGAGTGCACCGAAGAAATTGTGAGTACTGATTTGTTCGCGATTTTGACATTGACTACCTGATTTATTATTCTGGATAGCGCCGGAGTTATCTCTCTAATGTAAGGAAGTGATATGAACTTCGTAGTTTGTGTCACTTCAGTTATATTATTATTATTATTTATTAGGTTATGTTCATTTAATATAGGTATGTTGATGGCAGGAGTACTGAACAAAATTCTATTAATCAGCTTGGGAGGATATGAATTATCGATGAATAATTGAGCCAGGATGTCTAAGTTTTTTTTATGTAGAGATGGATCTGAGATTTTTAGAATTCTTGATTTCATTTGTTTAACCAGATTCACTTTCATATTATGTTTATGATACGAGAAATAATTCAAATAGCGTCCTGAGCTGCAAGGTTTCCTGTACCAATCTATCACGATTTTGTTGTTGTGAGTTCGTGTGAATTTGGTATCTAGGAAAGGAACCGAGCAGGTAGGGTCTTCCGTTTCTATAGTGAACTGGATGTGTTGATCGAAATCATTTAGGGTTTCTAGTATCTCGTTAATTCCATTTTGTGGTAGTGCTACAATTATATCATCTACGTATTTTTTTAAAAAAAGGGGATTAAAGGAGAGAACAGGAAGAACTGTGTCCAGCAATTCGTCCATCACATACGTTGCCAGTATAGGGGATACAGAAGACCCCATTGGGGTACCAAAAGTTTGTTTATAGTATTTGTTGTCAAATGAGAAATATGTGTTATCAAAAAGAAATTCAATTAATTTAAGAAAGGAGTCTCTGTCTGTATTACAATAGTTACTAATGCGGTACCAACACTTATAGATGGCCCTGTGTGCAGCATCATAGTAAACATTGCTGAAAAGAGAGACAACATCGAGGCTTGCTACCACATAGCCATCAGGAAGCTGTAATTGGTTAAATTTTTCATAGACTTGGAAAGAGTCTTTAATATAATAATCATTATCGAAGTCATATGCTTTTGTGAGGATTTTGGTTATAAAAATTGCAATAAATTCCGTGGGTGCACCAATTGAAGCTACAATTGGCCTGACAGACAAGGTTGGTTTGTGGATTTTAGGTAATGAGTAAAATTTTGGAGATGTACTCTTGTAACTTGTAAGCTTTTTCTTTGTGGCCTCATCTATTTGTCCTGTATTATACAATTGTTTGATTAATTCATTGCACTTTCTTTGAATCGAAAGTGTGGGATCTCGTGGTAATCTGATGTAAGATTCATCATTCTGGATTAATTCATTGGAGAGTTGTAAATATTGTTCTTTTTCCATGATAACAGTTACATTGCCCTTGTCAGATCTAGTTAATATAATGTTAGGGTTGTCCTTAAGGAACTTTTTTGATTTATAGAGTAAGTTATGGAAAAGTGATTTGTTATGTTTGTTTGAGTTTATATAATTTGTGAGGATGTTAGTAGTTCTTGAGATGGTGATATTTTTTATTGCGGAATCATTTATAGATGAGGTAACAAAGTCAAGATCTGCCAAGATGTTTTTTATAGGTATATCATTTCCCACAACCGGCTCAACACTAAACTTAGGGTCGAGAGACAAGAACTGGAGGATATCATTAGGAATCTCTATGTTGGTAAGATTTTTAATCCATTCCGGTTTAGTCTTAAGGCGGTTGTGAAGTTCGATAGATTTTAAGTTATTTAATTTGTTAATATTGTTTGTTCTAATTTTATGGAATAATCTATTGTAATTTCTTTGTTGTTTGCTAGAAAAGTTATTGAAGATGGCTTCGTTAGTGCTTTCAATGATTGCTCGTTTGAACGATGTAAGTGAGGATTCTAGCTTACTAATTAGTTTATGATTAGCAGACATTTCAATATTAATAAGTTTATTTCCTAACCTACGATTGAAGTCCATCGCCTGTTGAGAGTCCTGCCGGAGGAGAAGTTGTTCTATTGGCCCTGTTGTTGCTGTGATGTGTTGTGGCCGTATCCCCTTTTGTCTGCATTGTAGTAGAAACGATTTTCTGTTGTACTCCTTAGCCAATTTAATTTTGGTTTTCGCCCAATCCTTTAAATTCTTCACTGCTTCGGTCCCATATGTAGCCTTGATGGTCTGGTAAAAACCCATACCTGTGGTGTATATATAGAGGGTAGTCGTTGCTGACTAGTTAGGAAGTAAAACTAGTAATATTGGGTTGCGCAGCAAATGAAAGAATACTCTTTAAAGTTGTTCCAAGCTTTCGAAAATATTTATTTTCATCTTCAGGGAGACTACAAAGAATTGCTAGTATTAAACATGGTTCTTATATTAACCATTGTTTTAAGTGAGCTTATAGGCAGATTTATTACTTACAACTTAGTTGAGGATGTTCATTAACGGTGTTACAGTATAATCTCGGGAATCAGTGAAGTCCTCCAGAATGGGATCGAAAACCAAGCGTCATGAATTACTTAATTATTCTAAATTTACATTTATTACACAATAAACTGACCGCAATATAAATCCAACAAGTTATCTTCACAAGGTAAAGAACACACCTAATTTTACAGACTTCTGTAATGTTTCACATATAATTTAATATAATACACAGATGTCACTAATAACTGACTTCTGACAGTCCATAGTGAGTTTCCCGCTTATTCAAATCAGTCTGTCATCTCGTGCCGCATGGCTAAAATGAATTTCAAAAAACTGAGAAAGAAATGATTTTTAATTTTCTTCCTTCTTTTAAGTTGATGACTTTCATGTAATTTTAATCTGTCTGTGCTATTGTGTAATAAATGTAAATTTAGAATAATTAAGTAATTCATGACGCTTGGTTTTCGATCCCATTCTGGAGGACTTCACTGATTCCCTAGATTATACTGTAACACCGTTAATGAACATCCTCAACTAAGTTGTAAGTAATAAATCTGCTTATAAGCTCACTTAAAACAATGGTTAATATAAGAACCATGTTTAATACTAGCAATTCTTTGTAGTCTCCCTCAAGATGAAAATAAATATTTTCGAAAGCTTGGAACAACTTTAAAGAGTATTCTTTCATTTGCTGCGCAACCCAATATTACTAGTTTTACTTCCTAACTAGTCAGCAACGACTACCCTCTATATATACACCACAGGTATGGGTTTTTACCAGACCATCAAGGCTACATATGGGACCGAAGCAGTGAAGAATTTAAAGGATTGGGCGAAAACCAAAATTAAATTGGCTAAGGAGTACAACAGAAAATCGTTTCTACTACAATGCAGACAAAAGGGGATACGGCCACAACACATCACAGCAACAACAGGGCCAATAGAACAACTTCTCCTATGGCAGGACTCTCAACAGGCGATGGACTTCAATCGTAGGTTAGGAAATAAACTTATTAATATTGAAATTTCTGCTAATCATAAACTAATTAGTAAGCTAGAATCCTCACTTACATCGTTCAAACGAGCAATCATTGAAAGCACTAACGAAGCCATCTTCAATAACTTTTCTAGCAAACAACAAAGAAATTACAATAGATTATTCCATAAAATTAGAACAAACAATATTAACAAATTAAATAACTTAAAATCTATCGAACTTCACAACCGCCTTAAGACTAAACCGGAATGGATTAAAAATCTTACCAACATAGAGATTCCTAATGATATCCTCCAGTTCTTGTCTCTCGGCCCTAAGTTTAGTGTTGAGCCGGTTGTGGGAAATGATATACCTATAAAAAACATCTTGGCAGATCTTGACTTTGTTACCTCATCTATAAAAGATTCCGCAATAAAAAATATCACCATCTCAAGAACTACTAACATCCTCACAAATTATATAAACTCAAACAAACATAACAAATCACTTTTCCATAACTTACTCTATAAATCAAAAAAGTTCCTTAAAGACAACCCTAACATTATATTAACTAGATCTGACAAGGGCAATGTAACTGTTATCACGGAAAAAGAACAATATTTACAACTCTCCAATGAATTAATCCAGAATGATGAATCTTACATCAGTTTACCACGAGATCCCACACTTTCGATTCAAAGAAAGTGCAATGAATTAATCAAACAATTGTATAATACAGGACAAATAGATGAGGCCACAAAGAAAAAGCTTACAAGTTACAAGAGTACATCTCCAAAATTTTACTCATTACCTAAAATGCACAAACCAACCTTGTCTGTCAGGCCAATTGTAGCTTCAATTGGTGCACCCACGGAATTTATTGCAATTTTTATAACCGAAATCCTCACAAAAGCATATGACTTCGATAATGATTATTATATTAAAGACTCTTTCCAAGTCTATGAAAAATTTAACCAATTACAGCTTCCTGATGGCTATGTGGTAGCAAGCCTCGATGTTGTCTCTCTTTTCAGCAATGTTTACTATGATGCTGCACACAGGGCCATCTATAAGTGTTGGTACCGCATTAGTAACTATTGTAATACAGACAGAGACTCCTTTCTTAAATTAATTGAATTTCTTTTTGATAAGACATATTTCTCATTTGACAACAAATACTATAAACAAACTTTTGGTACCCCAATGGGGTCTTCTGTATCTCCTATACCGGCAACGTATGTGATGGACGAATTGCTGGACACAGTTCTTCCTGTTCTCTCCTTTAATCCCCTTTTTTTTTAAAAAATACGTAGATGATATAATTGTAGCACTACCACAAAATGGAATTAACGAGATACTAGAAACCCTAAATGATTTCGATCAACACATCCAGTTCACTATAGAAATGGAAGACCCTACCTGCTCGGTTCCTTTCCTAGATACCAAATTCACACGAACTCACAACAACAAAATCGTGATAGATTGGTACAGGAAACCTTGCAGCTCAGGACGATACCTGAATTATTTCTCGTATCATAAACATAATATGAAAGTGAATCTGGTTAAACAAATGAAATCAAGAATTCTAAAAATCTCAGATCCATCTCTACATAAAAAAAACTTAAACATCCTGGCTCAATTATTCATCGATAATTCATATCCTCCAAAGCTGAATAATAGAATTTTGTTCAGCACTCCTGCCATCAACATACCTATATTAAATGAACATAACCTAATAAATAATAATAATAATATAACTGAAGTGACACAAACTACGAAGTTCATATCACTTCCTTACATTAAAGAGATAACTCCGGCGCTATCCAGAATAATAAATCAGGTAGTCAATGTCAAAATCGCGAACAAATCAGTACTCACAATTTCTTCGGTGCACTACAGGCTTAAAGACAAGGTCCCTCTTACTCGAAGAACAGATGTGGTTTACAGCATTCCGTGTACAGACTGTGAAAAAATTTACATAGGCCAAACTACAAGACCATTGGCTGACAGAATCACAGCACATAGGAGTGATTGTAGACTGCATCCAGAGAGGTGTGCTCTGGCAGAAGACGCTAATAACTTACTGCATAACTTTGATTATAATGCAACCAAGATACTTGCTACACAGAAAAATAACTCTAAAAGATCTTTTCTTGAAATGGCCTTTATTTCACAAGAACCTAATTGCATAAATAAAAAATCCGATATAAATCACCTAAGTGAAATATATTCATATCTATTATTTTTAGACAAGGATCGTCGTTTGAACGACTCTGAGATTCAAGTATAATGACAATTGATTGTATAATAAAAATTATTTTTTTCCTTCACAACAAATTCAAGAATACTTACCCATTTCCTACATATAACAAAATCTCTTTATCAAATTACAAATAATTCTAATTGAAATTCATAGATGTCGCATTAATAAGCTTTTAAATGCATCCGCTAGGGTGTACTTCCTGACCGCAATATAAATCCAACAAGTTATCTTCACAAGGTAAAGAACACACCTAATTTTACAGACTTCTGTAATGTTTCACATATAATTTAATATAATACACAGATGTCACTAATAACTGACTTCTGACAGTCCATAGTGAGTTTCCCGCTTATTCAAATCAGTCTGTCATCTCGTGCCGCATGGCTAAAATGAATTTCAAAAAACTGAGAAAGAAATGATTTTTAACTTTCTTCCTTCTTTTAAGTTGATGACTTTCATGTAATTTTAATCTGTCTGTGCTATTGTGTAATAAATGTAAATTTAGAATAATTAAGTAATTCATGACGCTTGGTTTTCGATCCCATTCTGGAGGACTTCACTGATTCCCTAGATTATACTGTAACACCATTAATGAACATCCTCAACTAAGTTGTAAGTAATAAATCTGCTTATAAGCTCACTTAAAACAATGGTTAATATAAGAACCATGTTTAATACTAGCAATTCTTTGTAGTCTCCCTGAAGATGAAAATAAATATTTTCGAAAGCTTGGAACAACGTTAAAGAGTATTCTTTCATTTGCTGCGCAACCCAATATTACTAGTTTTACTATATATATATATATATATATATATATATATATATATATATATATATATATATATATATATATATATATATATATATATATATATATATATATATATCTATATATATATACATATATATATATATATATATATATATATATATATATATATATATATATATATATATATATATATATATACAGTGACCGGCAAAAAGTTCGCAACATATGGGAAAAATTTTTATTAGGTGAGTATTGGAAAAACTTTTCCGGGGTATCGGTTCTGCATGTCCGATAACCTAAAAATCGATTTTGACATACGTCACGTGACCACTGGTATAGCGTCAAATTAAAAATAAAATTGTTAATTTACAAAAAGTGAGGTTAGTTGACGAGATATCAAAAAAAGTTATTTGAAAAAATTGCTTAGAATTAAATTCTAGGTCCTTGTGCAAAATTTTAAGATTTTATTTAAAAAAATTGGAAAACTCAATTTTTTTTAAATATTTTTTTATCGATTTACAAATTTCCAGTTTTTTTCGTTTAGATAGCTTGGCTAATGTAAAGCTCATGTATCTGGTTGAAAATAAACGAATGTAGTAGTTTTTTCTACAATTGACAGGACAAAATTAAAAAAAACAGGGTTTCGCCGGACGCTAGCTGTTGCAATGATTTGTATCTAGCAGCAGTGTCAAAATTTTAGAGACATTTCAATGAGATTACATTGAGAAAACCTTAATCGTCTTAAATATATCTGAAGTTCGACTTTTTGTAAAGTTAAGGGGAGTAAAATAGATAATAAACAAAAAATTACCTGTTTATTTAATCGAAATTTCATAAACGAAAACCAATGTAAGAAAAACTTAAAAGTAGTCAAATTCTGTACTAACAACATAAAAAATCATTGTTTTTCCTTGGGTGCACAAAATTTAAAACTCAGTATGACCACCATTTCTCTCCATACATACTATTGTTCTCGAGCGCAACTCTCGATTAACATTTCGGAGCATTTTACGATTTATTTGCAATACACAATTTCTAATGACATTCTCTAAATTTTGTATATTCCTAAAGGGTCGATGTTTGTACACAGAGTTCTTTAGGTATCCCCACATAAAGAAATCTAACGGAGTCAGATCTGGTGATCTCGCAGGCCACGGATTTTCAGAAAACCGTCCTATCCACTGGTTTCCAAATTCTTGATCCAGCCATCTCTTCACCTCATTTGTGGAATGAATGCTAGCTCCGTCTTGTTGAAAGTATAAATTTCTTCTTTCGGCTAATGACAAATTGTCTAAAAAGTCAGATATCTCAGTTTGTAGAAATTTTAAATATCGTTCTGAATTTAAATTGTCTCTAAAGAAAAATGGTCCCACTATTCTGAGGTTGAAAATTCCGCACCACACATTAACCTTAAAACTATATTGGTCTTTACTCTGAATTACAAAGTCTGGGTTTTCGGTGGCCCACCATCTACAGTTTTGTGAACTGACGGTTCCGTTAGAGGTAAATGTAGCTTCATCCGAGAAAAGAACGTTCTTTGGGAAATTAAAATCTTCCTCAATCATACCCTGGAACCAGGCACAAAAATCGAAGCGGGCGTCATAATCCCTATCTTTTAATACTTGTACAAATTTAGGTTTGTACGGATGAAATTTGTTTCTTTTTAATATCCTCCGCACAGATCTTTCGTGAATGTTAGTGATCTCCGATATTTGACTAACTGCTAACTGGGGTGTTTCTGTGATCGACAAACACACATCCAGAGAACCTTCGTCACCTGTTACCGGTTTTTCATGGGAAACTTTATACTGATTTTCTACCGATCCCGTTTCTTTAAATTTATTGACTAGACGAGATACTGTGGAATAATGGAGGGATTTATCGGGGTGCCTCTCATTAAAAATTGCTGCTGTTTCTCTATGGCTTTTGTAATTATCTCCAGAAATTAAAATAATTTCTATCTTTTCCTGAAGAAGTAGTGTGGGTGCCATTTTAAGGAATAAAATATTAATAAACTTATGTAAAATATCAGACTTAGTAAGATGCGAGACATAAACCAATGACATAGGTTGAAATCAAACAAATTATAATTTGTTTGACATTTTTCTGTTGTTTTTAACCTACTAGATTATTTGGTTGTTTTAATTTCAGAGCCTGCTTTGGTAGTTTTAAGTACAACTAAATAGACCTGGTTGTTAAATTTATGTGCGAAAAATCTTAATAAAATCTTGATACAGTCATTTCATTAGATTCAAACCATTGCAACAGCGAGCGTCCGGCGAACACCTATTTTTTCGATTTTGTCCTGTCAATTGTAGAATTGTAGATCTGACTCCGTTAGATTTTTTTATGTGGGGATACCTAAAGAACCCTGTGTACAAACATCGACCCTTTAGGAATATACAAAATTTAGAGAATGTCATTATAAATTGTGTATTGCAAATAAATCGTAAAATGCTCCGAAATGTTAATCGAGAGTTGCGCTCGAGAACAACAGTATGTATGGAGAGAAATGGTGGTCATACTGAGTTTTAAATTTTGTGCACCCAAGGAAAAACAATGATTTTTTGTGTTGTTAGTACAGAATTTGACTACTTTTAAGTTTTTCTTACATTGGTTTTCGTTTATAAAATTTCGATTAAATAAACAGGTAATTTTTTGTTTATTATCTATTTTAATCCCCTTAACTTTACAAAAAGTCGAACTTCAGATATATTTAAGACGATTAAGGTTTTCTCAATGTAATCTCATTGAAATGTCTCTAAAATTTTGACACTGCTGCTAGATACAAATCATTGCAACAGCTGGCGTCCGGCGAAACCCTGTTTTTTTAAATTTTGTCCTGTCAATTGTAGAAAAAACTACTACATTCGTTTATTTTCATCCAGATACATGGGCTTTACATTAGCCAAGCTATCTAAACGAAAAAAACCGGAAATTTGTAAATCGATAAAAAAATATTTAAAAAAATTGAGTTTTCCAATTTTTCTAAATAAAATCTTAAAATTTTGCACAAGTACCTAGAATTTAATTCTAAGCAATTAATTCAAATAACTTTTTTTGATATCTCGTCAACTAACCTCACTTTTTGTAAATTAACAATTTTTTTTTTAATTTGACGCTATACCAGTGGTCACGTGACGTATGTCAAAATCGATTTTTAGGTTATCGGACATGCAGAACCGATCCCCTGGGAAAGTTTTTCCGATACTCTCCTAATAAAAATTTTTCCCATATGTTGCGAACTTTTTGCCGGTCACTGTATATATATATATATATATATATATATATATATATATATATATATATATATATATATATATATATATATATATATATATAAACAAACAAACGTACGTAAAAAAACCTATTACATTTGCTTCCTTTACAACAACTTATAATAACAATAACATGGATTAATATTAAACAAGATTGCAAAAACTAAGAACAGAAGTAGCAAAATTATTAACATCCTGGATTGGTCTATTATAATAATTAGTAAAAGTACCTGACTTACTTGTCCAACCAGCCGCTAGTCGAATCGTACCATAAGATACGCCCTTTCTAGCTGCAGCAGAAGTGGACGCATGACGCGTACTATGTGCCGTAAACTGATTGGTATTCAACCCACTTCTTTTTAAAAGTATTTTTAGCCATCTGGATATTGTTTGTGCTGTGGCGTCTTTTAAAGGTAATAAAAAGGTTTTTGCAAAAGTGCCTCACTCCTTTTGTCTTTTCTAAATAGGTGAGCAATATCTTTGAAGGACAGATGTTTTCATCTACATCATAAAAAGTAGTGTGCTATCGCCGGTTCCAGATCAATCCAAATCCATACACCACTTCCCCCCACTCTTCATCCCACCAAATCCCCCCACTTTTCACCATACCACTTCCCCCACTCTTCATCCCACCACTTCCCCCACTCTTCACCCCACCACTTACCCCCACTCTTCACCCCACCACTTCCCCGCCACTCTTCACCCTATACATTTGAATGTCAATAGAAATGTGTTTTATCAGGGTTCACTGCTGTATCGGTGGGCACATAGGTCAATACAGCAAGCTCCACCCATATGTAGAAAAAAGCGATAGAAAGGACCCGCTCAAACAACAATTTTTTTATTTGTAGCTTCACTATTGGAGTTATATTCTTAAAAGTGGGTGGGTTGGAATGTATACACCAAAGTACATCCCCTAACACTCCGTGCGCATGTCTAGCACGCTCGGTGTGCGCGTGGTACGCATTTTGGTCTACTGCGCAGATAAAATAAAACTGGCGTGTAAAAAAAACGCAGAAAAAAAAGCAGACGAAAAAAAAAACCGCAGACGAAAAAAAAAAGGTTTTTTTATATTTTTCGTTTTTTACATCTGCGCAATAGAGATGCGCATGGGCATGCTCAGCCCAGACGGATTCTCTTTATATTCTCTTTTCGCTTCTCGTTATTAAGTGTCTGCAGTCGCACCTTCAGCTCGATATAATACAGTTGTGCTTTCTCCTTGTTAGCTATATATCCTCAGCCGTTAGTTAACTTAGCGTTGATATTATATTAGGGTATCATTGTTTAGTTTGGAAAAAAACAGTATTGTGCAAAGTGTTGTGAAACCAGTGAAAATATCCCAAGAACTGTTGAATAAATATCAACCTTTTCTGCTTTTTTGTTCAGTTCTCAAGATGTATCAGCAGAGGAAGAAGAAACGCGAGCAAAACAAACAAAAAAAAGTAGATTCATGAAATAAACACAAAAAGGCTAACTTTTGGGGAACACCATCACCTATTTCCGGATTTTTTGAGGGATCGAAGAAAATTTGTAAAATACTTTAGAATGTCTCAAGAGAAATTTTACGAACTTCGAATAACTCCGAAGTCTAGAATTCCGACCCGTCCTAACGTCCACCAGGTCGGTAAAGCGGGGCGGCGCGGCGCAGTTCCGCTCTAGAAAACTCTCACTGGAATATCACTCACTCACTTTTATGTTAAATGCTTTTCTTTATTTTTAACTGGAATATCAGGTCGACGCCGACTCGACCCGCTCCGCTCCACTTGATGGCCCTAGTCGACGCGTGCTTATTTATCTTCTAACGTTTTATCCGGGATCGGATGTTCGACTTGTCGCACCGTGCCACCCCACCGACCTAGTAGGCGCTCAGCTTAAGAACGCCGATAATCTCTCAACCAGTTATTACGGTTTGTTTTTGCCATACGAAATTAAAGTATTATTATTATAGCAGTTGCAACAATTAGTTGATTTTTAGGATTTAGGCCTACCTTTTTGAATATATTCACTTATTCCTTGAACGTTTTATTTTGGTTTGTTTTTCCATTTAGTCAAAATTTTTCCTAACCTCGAATTTAATTTTTACAAATTTTCCGTCACTAGTCTGTCTTGGATCCAGCCTTGTTTTCCCTCTTTCTGTGTAGTTAATCCCTGGGGAAATATGTCCGAATTTGGCCCTAAAAACTATATTTGGCTATTAATATAAATTAGAATTTGTTTACATGACGAAATAACACGTCATTTTTGACATTTGAACAGCTGTAATTTCTTTGGTCGAACCTGTTGAAAAGCCTGGTTTTCTGTCCTGAGCCGCCCTCTGTGACTTTTTGAGAAGACCGTCTGAACGTTGGAATCTGTTATTTCAAGTTCTAGTACTCTGGATTTTACGCCGTGTGGTCGGTATCGGTCCCTACCTGTGATCGCAGGTGGTCATGGGATTTAGTTTCGTACAGCTTTATGACTTGGACGATAGAGGTCAGACGAGGTACTGGATTTTTGAACCCCAACTGTGTTAGTTGCCCATTTTGTTTTACTTCGCTAGTAATTTGGACGAGCCTAGAAGCTGTTTTTTTTTTTGGTCGTATTTCCTAATTTTTGGTTAAAGTAGGTAAGGGATGACATCCCTTTTTCAACAATTAATTTTAGTTTGTGCCTATGCCACCTAGGGAGCGCAAGTTGAACCTCGGGGTTTCTCCTTCGAGGTTTCTAATGTTCTTCTGTGCCTCTACCTTTAGTGCCAGTAAAATTGTACCAAGTTGGATGCAGTTGAACTAAATAATAATGACTTGTCTGTTTATGGATACGGAAAAATGTATTTGATTGTTGGTACATTGCCGTTGTTCATTGGTTAAGTTAATTTTTACTGGCAGGACTTCGTGCCAATGCGTTGGGAATACCATCGAACCAAAGCTTTCGAAAATGTACGTAATTGAGTACCAAAGTGTACTTAGAAACAACCCCGTCGTGTCTTCACTTTGGAAGAAAAAAAATCGATAATGGAATTTTTGGCAAGGATTGGGTGTGGCACCGGAGCAGAAGTTCTTTTTGAGAAACATATCGCGTCGTCGACGTATCGTTATTCTAAAAGTCTTTTGAAAGGCACCCAAAAATTTGGATCTGTGAATGCGGTACTTTTGACTTCTTCTACCTTGTTTTGTTTTGCCCTTTTGGCGTTACGTTGTTGGTCCAGTGTGGCCGTTTAAGTTGGTTACGTAGAAGAAATTCGACATCTCTTTGTCGGTTTTTACGACGACAGCGGACATGTTAACTTAGACCTGACCCCACAGCGACAGGTAAGGTCCTTTTGCCACTATTCTACCCTCAAAAAACACCGAATTCCGCGATTAAACTGCTATTTTAATTAATTTTTGTTGATTTCCTTTTTGATTCTATTTTTTTTTCGACGTCCACGTTTTTAATTAGTTGTTCTGTAATTAAAAATTTTCTAAGTACAAGTAGATCGCTACATTTCGTGGTAAGTAAATTCTGTAAATTATGTACAGATGGGTTTTTTTTATTAAGAATTAAATGGGTTGATATTTGCCCTTCACGTAGGTCAAATTCTTGCGAGTTTTTTTTTAATACGGTTTTTTTTGTCAGCTATCCTGCATTCCTTTGATAATGTTGGTTGAGACGGTACAGGGTGACCCAAGGTTAAATTTTATTTTGTTATTTTGCAAGCAAAACCATCGTGAGCTAGTTATTGGTGTATGTCCGTGAATTTGAACTTAATGATTTTTTTTTATCAACTAATTATGTTAATAATCAATATAAGTTAAAAATCAATAATAGCCAGGTTGTTCAAATTAATATTTTGTGTTTTGGAATATCAGCTGATAGCTTTAGAGACCGGCAATTTTAATGTTTTATATTTTGGCTGTCAGTGGATCTGTACTTTGGTAATTTGAGCAAATATTAAAAATTTCTGACAGTCAGTAGTAGTAATTTTCACATTTCTCAGATTTTTTTTTGTGTTAACAAGCTTTTAAGTAATATAGGGTATGACATTGACAAGGCTGATTCTTAATTATGATATTTGGTTACAAAATTTCAGGGTGGGTGAAGGATAGTACCGTTAACTACTCACGGTGGCATTTGTTGATTCTTGGGTTACGCTTACAGATACTGTATGGTTATTTTATATTCATAAATATTAAGCTACATTATCATATTTTGATGTATGTGTTTAGTACTAGTAATGCGGAAATTATCTTTCTCTTTTGACTGATTGTATTTAACCTTCCAAATTTTATAACATTGTATTTTGCGGCTATAACTTTTCATTGGTGTAATTTGAGTGATTACCTAACTATTTTGGTTATTTTGTTACCAGTGTATAATATAATTGTTTAATATTTTTGTATCTGTATTACTTGTGCAAATATAATTGGTTTGTAATGAATATTTTTTTTGTGCACAGTAGCGTACAATGGCTACTCTTATGTAAATTTTATCTTAATTTTTTTTTTGTCAATTAATTGGCTTCGATAACGCCTGTTTATTATTTTTTTTGTTGGACCTGAGGTCACTGCTTAATTCAAAATATTTTCTTTCGGTTTTACTCTCGATATAAATAAGTGGTCATTAAGGCCTTCAGCCAGATAAAGTTTGTTATTTAAATTTAATATGAAATTATATTTGCATAGTTCATGAATTGTACCTTGCCTTGACGCATACCTTTTGTTTCATCAGGGTCTTTCTTTTTTTGCTGGGAGACAGCACCATCTCTTTTGCTGGGAGACAGCACAATCTTTCTTTTTACTGGGGAACATCGCTACCCCACAACTTCTTTTGGGCTGGGCGACATTTCCAGTCTTTGATCGTGCTGAGTCAGTTAAGCTGCCTAGGCCACGTCAGCATTGACCTAGGACACCATCATCAGGGGACGAACCCCTTCAGGCAACCTTTTATTTTTTTTTGTAATAACCAGGATCACCTTTTTCACGATAATAAATTTATTCAATTTCGGCTCTAACCATGGTTAGCAATATTTAATTTTAAAACGGATTAGTACTTTTTTTTATTTCCCCCTCAGGGTTTACTACAAACTGTCACAGTAATAATATAATAATAATAATACCTAATAATCTTATTGTATCAAATTTCACAAAATGACACAATACGTCATTAAAAATTTTGCCCTAACAAACCTTGTAATATATTTGTAAAATTTGTTTTTAAGGGTAGCGTTTTATTTGCCTCACCAGACAGCGCAGTTTCTATTTTTAATTTTTATAATATGGTAACTTTATGTGAGTGAGTGAGCTGAAAGCGAGGTCCCAACATCATCTAGGAGGGTTTCTGTTTCTCACCCGGCTTTGAAAACAGTGGCGCCCTCCATCCACCCCTCTCTCCGGCATTGGAGCTAGGGCAATTTTTTTTGGCACGCATGCGCAAGCCTCTCGCCTTCAACTCAACTCTTTACGTGAGTCAATTTTGGAAATTCTCAATATTTTTATTTTCTTAAATTTTTACCGACCTTTGGATTTTTAATTATGAATGGTAAGTAGAAGTAAAATTCTACTTCTGTGCGGAAAAGAGCGTGGCAAATTTTGGCGCCCAACGTGGGGCATTCAAACAAAAAGAAACTGCGTTTGGTGAGACCAGATAGAGCACTTTGGTTCTAACATTATCAAAATTTTTTTTTTTTAATTTTTTATTTATCGATTTTTGCGCTACTGATATGTTGTCTTACCTCTGATGAGATTTTTGCTGATAATGCAATATTTTTTTTTGCGGCCTACCTATTGTTTTGTTGTAGCCATCAGAACTCCGCTGTTCTGACGGGTTTTCGTTATTCTTTCTGTTAGGACATCGCTGTCCTAACCGGTTTATTTTTTTTAAAAAAACCTTTTTGGTGAAGTTTAATTTGTGAAAATTGTCTGAAAATTTAGTTGTGCAAATTATTTGCAGTTTACAGTGTCAAGTGCAATCAGTGTTAATATTTTATTGATTTATCTTTAAATTTATTTTTGCTTGTGTATTATTTGACTCGTAATAACTTACGATGGATTACAGTATGAGAGTGCACCACCTTAGAAAGGACATGCTCATTTATGAGTTGCAAGTTCGTGGTATTCCAGCTGATGAAACGAAAACTGTCGAAAGCCTTCGTGCATCTTTACGCCCATTGTTGCAGATGGAGAAAGTTAGTAAGTCAATAAGTCACCCTCCCTACGATCTGGATTTTGCTGAAGAAAAAGCTTATGTGGGCGACTAACTTGAGGAAGACTAGATTTGCGATTAAGTCCGTTTCTGGAGAAAAAGCCAAGACCAAATTTGAACGTCTACAGACACACTTGGTCCATCTTCTCAACCGAATTGATCGTGTACCAGTTAACCAACTGTCGTCAGAGGACGCTGACATACGAGCAATATTAATTGCAGAAACCTTATCTGCTCTTGACGAGCTAGAGCAAGTATCCAGACGAGATCCTAACTTGAGTGTCTTATTGGATGCAGCACGCTCGGGATATTCTGATTCTGATGATTCGTCAGAAGATGAAGTGCCTAGACCAACTCAACATGGTTCAACCCCAAATAGACAGCCAGTGTCGAACTTCAAGGCACTACGTATTGAAAAATGGGGCCTTAAATTTACAGGAGACCCCAAGAGTATGTCAGTCCATGGATTCTTGGAGAGAGTAGCAGAGCTGAGATTTGCTCGTAACGTCTCAGAAGGAGAACTAGTAGATTGTTTTGTTACTTCGCAAACCAAATCCAAATCCAGATCCAAATCCACCCACTTTTCTCCCTACCAAACCCATCTGCTCACCACCAAATCCCACCACTCTTCTCCCTACCAAATCCACCCACTCCATTCCAAATCCACCCATTCCCCACCAAATCCCCCCACTCCATACCAAATCCACCCACTCCATTCCAAATCCACCCACTCCCTACCAATTCCCCCACCCCCTAGCAAATCCCCCTACTCCCTACCAAATCCTACCACTCTAGCAACTCCATTCCAGCTCCAAATGAGCTCAAAACTATTCCCAATCCCCCCACTTTTCACCCCAACTATTCACTCCACTCCTTTCCCCGCTACTTCAAACCCATAATTAAATCCAGAACAAATGATTTTCTTGTTAGTTATGTATCCTCAGTGGTTAGTTGACTTAGCTTTGATATTATAGTAAGGTATCATTGTTTAGTTTGCAAAAACCTAATTGTTAAGAGTAATAGCGCTCGTATACAGTATTGTGCAAAGTGTTGTGAACTGAAACCAGTTAAAATATCCCAAGAATTTTTATAAAAGAATTGTTGAATAAGTATCAGTCTTTTCTGCCTTTTTGTTCAGTTCTCAAGATGTATCAGTGCAGTGATTGTAACAAAAGTTTCACCCATCAATCGAATGTATATAGACATCAAAGAGAATCGTGTCTCATGAGACCATCTTGTTCTCGTGAAAAAAGAAAGGCTAATACCCAGGTATGTGATGTACCAATGAAAAAAGCTAAAATAGAAGATAGACCTCCAATACCTAAACTTACTTTATCACGATGTAAAGATTGTGATACTTGGTATGTGAAAAATAAACTTACTGCCCATTTACGTTCAAACTTACATAAAAGTGCACTTAAAAGTGATGATGAAGTGAAAATTTTAACTTCCGCGTTTAAAAACAGGATTGTGTCCTACATGTTGCTTCCATCGAAAAAGTATGTAGATATTGAAGAATTTTTTGATGAAGTACAACAAAAGTTTATTAGTTTAATTTCAGAACAGTTAGCTAAGCATAGAAGTGTTAAGATCAATATAGAACTATTTGGTCAATATATCTTACAAACAAAAGAGACCTTAGAAACTAAATCGTTTAACACAAAAAATAAGATCATAACTTCAACAACAGATTTATCTGATGTTTATAAGAAGTTTTTGTCTGAAATTAAAGAGAAGGTAGCAATATTTGCGGAAAATGGATCAGGTTGGGCATTGGAAAAAATATTGCATTTGGAGCTTAATATAAATAAATTTAATCCAATGAGAGCGTCTTCATATATTCCTTTACCAAAACAAATTTCAAATAAACAAGGTGTTATTAACATTAAAAATACTGATTCATATTGTTTTGCATGGAGTGTAATAAGTGCATTATTTCCGTCTGAAAATCATGTTGATAGAACAAGTTCATATCCAAATCCTTTTGATTTTTTAAATTTTGAAGGAATTGAGTTTCCTCTAAAGTTAAAAGATATATATATAAATTTGAGTCACTTAATCAAATATCTATAAATGTTTACGGTTTGGAGAGTGTTTATGAAGATAGTAAATTCAAGTATGAAGTAGTAGGTCCTCTTCATTACACAAGTAAAAAACTTCCAATACATGTTAACTTGCTGATTATAAATGACGGGGAAAACAATCATTATTGTTGGATTAAGAACATGTCTAGATTAGTATCATCTCAGATTAAAGGTAGACATTTTAAAAAATATTTTTGTGATGGATGTTTAATTTATTTTACTTCGATGGAAAAATTAAAATTGCACCAATTAAATGATTGTAATCATTTGTTTACAAAAATTCCTACCAATGACATTAAAATAAATAAGTACGGTCAGCATATACCAGAAAATATTTTACAGTTTGAAAATTTTCAAAAACACTTGAAAGTTCCATTTGTTATATACGCAGACTTTGAATGCTTTTTAAAACCTTTGGAGTTTGATCAACCAGATAATGAACAGAATTCTTATACTTTAAATACATTTAAACATGAACCTTATGCTTTTTGTTACCTTATTAAATGTTCATATGATGATTCTTTGTCCGTATTAGACTACTATTTTGGTATGGACGCGGCTGATGAATTTTGTAAACGAATTGAAGGTCATATACATAGAATTTATAATGAACATCTTAAACCTGTAGTAAAAATGCTTCCTTTAAGAGATGAAGAGGAGCTGGTTTATAAAAATAGTACTATTTGCCATATATGTAATAAAAAAGTTGAAGAAAATGAAAAAGTAAGGGATCACGATCATTTAACTGGTAAATTTCGAAATGCAGCTCACAGTATTTGCAACTTAAACTTTCAAATTCCAAATTTTATACCCATCATTTTTCATAATTTAACTGGTTATGATAGTCATTTATTTGTTAAACAACTGTGTTGTGCAGAAGATAATATTGATGTACTTGCACAAACTAAGGAAAAATATATTTCATTTTCAAAATCCATATTAGTAGGCAAAGTAAAAGATAAAGACAATAAAGAAAGAAATATTTTTATAAAAATGAGATTTTTAGATTCATTCCGTATCGTTGGTTATTCTTTAGAAAAGCTTGGTGAAAGCTTAGAACTAAATCAATGCATTGAGATTAAAAAACATTTTGAAGATCCTGACCAGTTTAATGAAATCCGAAAAAAAGGTGTTTATCCTTATTCTTATGTTGATTCTTTCGAAAAATTACAGGAAAATCAACTCCCAGCTATTGAACATTTTTATGATAAACTTAAAGATGAATCTATGTGTCCATCAGATTACAATAGAGCAATTACTATTTGGAATTTATTTAATTGTCAAAATCTTATGGATTATACCAAAATTTATCTATTGTCAGATGTTCTCATATTAACAGATTTTTTTGTAGCTTTTCGACATGTTTCTTTAAATAACTTTAAGCTAGATCCTGCACAGTATTATACATTACCAGGTTTAAGATGGGATTCAATGTTAAAAATGACTGATGTTAAATTAGAATTATTAACGGATATAGATATGATAAATTTTTTTAAAAATAATATAAGAGGTGGTGTCTGTCATTGCAGCGTTCGAAAAGCTGAAGCTAATAATCCAGTCTTGGAAAATTATGATAATAATAAACCAAATTCATTCATAATGTATTTGGATGCCACTAACTTGTATGGACATAGTATGAGACAATGTCTCCCCGTAAGTGATTTTTCTTGGTTGAATGATGAAGAAACTGAAAAGCTTGATGTGATGTCTATATCTGATGATGGTGAATACGGGTTCGTTTTGGAAGTAGATTTAAAGTATCAACGTTTACATCAAGAACACAATGAACTACCCTTTTTGCCTGAAAATACTTGCGCGCCAGGTTCAAAACAAAAGAAATTAATATGTAATTTATACCATAAAGAAAAATATGTTATTCATTATCGTAATCTGAAACAGGTGCTTAAAAACGGATTAAAATTAACTAAGATTCATAGAGTTATTAAATTTAAACAAGCTGCTTTTCTAAAACAATACATCGATTTAAATACCGAAATGAGGAACAAATCTAACAATAAGTTGGAAAAGGATACTTATAAATTATTTAATAATGCCATTTATGGGAAATCTTTAGAAAACATTGACAAGCGAGTTGACATTAGATTAATCACACACTGGGAGAACATTGGTAAAAAGCAAGGAGCGCAGACATTGATTGCTAAACCAAATTTTAAAGATCGATTAGTTTTTAATGAAAACTTTGTCGCAATACAAATGGAAAGAGTAAAGATAACTTACAACAAACCGGTTTATGTTGGTTTCACAGTCTTGGAATTATCAAAAACCGTTTTATATGATTTTTATTATGACTATATTAAGAGCAAGTATGGAGACGAAGCAATTTTGTTATACACGGATACAGATCGTTTAATTTTAAACGTAAAAACAGAAAACTTTTATAAAGATATGCAAGACAATTTAGAGAAATTTGATACTTCTAATTACAATGAAAATAATATACATAATATAACTAGGAACAATTCTGTATTAGGGCGAATGAAAGATGAGTTTGCGGGCAAACCAATTTTAAGTTTTTATGGGACGTGAGCTAAAGCTTACTGTGTCAATTTAGAGAATAAATCTGAAAAAAAGGCGAAAGGAGTAAAAAAATATGTTATAGAAAATTCCATTACTGAACAAGATTATAAAGATGTAGTTGAAAATTCGGAAACCAAATTTAGAAAAATGAATATTTTTCATTCCATTTTACATGACATGTTTACACAATTAAAAAATAAGGTTGCTTTGTCTCCAAAAGATGATAAACGCTATATAATTAGAGATTATTTTAGAACTTTAGCTTGGGGGCACAAACATATAAGTATTTTGGAAGAGAAATCCCTGACCGATGATGACCAAGTTAATAATATAATTGATATTCTAAAAGATTTAGTGCATGACGAATATAAAACATAAGAACACTTGGAAAATATTTTATTTTGAAAATGGCTCTGCTACCAGTAGGACTTCTATTTCTATCAGCATTCGTTAACAATACTTTGTTCATACAAGTTGATCCTAATGTTCGAGAAGCATTTATTTGTCTATCTGTTAATAATGTAAATAATGATAGTTGGCATTCAACATGGAGACGAATGAATATAAATAATGGTTTATTTACCTACAAAATAGATGATAATATTATAAATAATTCTACCGTTGTACAGTATAAGTTAAGATTATATTATTTCAATAAAACTTCAGTAGCGACACAGGAATGGAATCAGTTGTATAGAAAATCTCATGTAGAAGAATGTAATTGAAATGTGTGTATAGTATTATTTAGTATATTGTTAGTAGTGTTTATATGTACTATGGGATATATATTATTCAAAGTATATTTGTATTATAAATAAAATACTGGAGTCAATAAAAAATAAAGGTTTTATTCACAACAGTGTCTATAATTATATAACAATTTTACGTTTGCTAATGCACAATGCCATGGATTCACATTTTTGTGAAAATAACATTCTGGAATTTTCTTAAGTCTACTTAATTTTGGTTCTTGACCAATGGGAATAGCGTATATGAAATCTTCATCCAAAAACTTTTTTAAGTAGTTTATTTTTTCATTCCCTTTCACGTAAATTTTGGGCGATTGGTAAATTTCTAACACATGCTTTAAAATATCATCAATTTCATTAAGTTCTATATTTCCAAATTCCCATTTTGGTCCATGATACTCTTCGGCCCATTTAACCAGTTTGATATCAGGAGCAGATAACATATTTTTTTGAAATGGCGATTTAAACAGATAATTTGAGCAACGAATCCCATCATAAATCGCTAATTCTTTTGGAATGTATCCAAAGGAACAGTTGAATCCTTGAATGTCGATAAAAAGCTCTGTCTTACACTCATTCATGGTTAGTCGCTAAATGATGTTTAGATCTATAAGATTAGTGTTTAAATCCCCCCACCACTCTTACTATCCCCACTACCACGCTTACTATCCCCACTACCACATCTGTCTATTTAAGCAGTCACCCACAGTTGTACTGACATTATTTACAGCAAGCATCTGAAAATGTCTCAACCAACAGGAAACCAACAAGAGTTTAGTAAGAAGCGCAATGCAGCTCTCATCAATGAAACCATCTACTACATAAACAAATCCAAATTCAAATGGGTCAGCGTTGGATTTTCCTTAGAGAGAAAATATATTCCTGTTGTTAAACTCTGTGGATACAAATACAATCAAAATGTGATTTTTAATGAAGATCAATGGATTTCCTTCCTAAATAATCAAGGAATTATGTTGAGCTTTATTTATTCCAACAACACCGGGTGGCAACCCATGAAGGGAAATGGTTATGAGATTCACTTTGTGTTTATTGGGGATGCAAGAATAATTAAGATTACACAAGATGGCGGTAATGAAGTTTTCCTAGCTGGTGATACCATAAACGAATTAGTGAACTTGACAAATTTAATCAAATATCGTTTTGATATCTTAAAAAACCAGGAATTTTCCAAATATTACAATATTTTAGTTAGTGGAATCTCTATGAAAAATGGTGATTTGTTAAAAAATGTATATGAGGTTATTTCACCTATGGAAAATAGTTTAAATGTTTGCTGTGTTTTGGAATTATTAAACTTTTACTCAGATTGTGTTGTGGAGGATGTAGAAATATTTGCATGTAATGAATTTGTAAAAAGTTGTATTGAAAATAAAAATTCATAAATTTATTTTTCTCTTTTATTCCTCCCACCTCCTAAATTAATATTTAAAGCTCTGTTCATAAATATATTTTTCTCTTTTATTCCTCCCACCTCCTAAATTAATATTTAAAGCTCTGAACTTACTTTAAGTCTCATATACTCATACAAGATGTGGTTAGCATATACATCTCAACGAGTAGCATATAACCTAACAAGTGCTATAGAGAATCTATCACAACACTTTAGGAATTTAGAATTTGATGCTGCCCATGAAGCCGAGTATGGATTCGTTCGATTTTATACCTATGAAGAGTGTATGGAATTGGCAAGAAAATACAGAAAAGCTGAAGAATCCTGTAACATATATTTACATACTTCTGATATAAGAACTTTTCTTCGCTCTATGAAGGAAATGGGATTTGAGGAGCATTTGGATGAAGTAAAGAAGTTTTTGTCACCAGAAATTATTCAAGAATTCAAGATAATTTGTAACAAATAAAAAACTTTATTTCATTTATGTGTTTTATTCAATCATTAAATAATTATTATATAAATTGTATACATTAGTAAGTGCACATATACATGGTGATTTAGAATGATAAAAACAATGAGCTTCTCCTTCTTGTAACGATGGATTTTCATCAAGTTCTATGACTGGTTTTAGTGAATATTTTCGAATGTATTCGGATTTCTCTCTCCCTTTCACATAAACATGATCTACTTTCTCTGTTAAATTTTTGATTATTTCAGAAAACTTGTGAATTGGTGTATATCCTTCATTCCATGGGATACAGTGATGATTTTTCATTAACCACACAGCTTGTTTGTGTAGGTCAGGTGGCAGGTATTTTAGATCAAATGGTGCTTTAAAAACATAGTGACAAGTCTTGCTTCCATCATAGGCTGCCAACTCTTTGGGAATAAACTTCTTATTTTCTATGTTAAATCCTTGCACATCGACAATTAATAACCTCATAATTTAATAAGCGAAAATTGTTTAATCATAGATTTCTTGTCAGAATATTCTTGTAGTTGTTGTTTTAATTTTTTCAGCTCTTCTAAAAAGTAGGATACTCGAAGTTCCAGTTCTTCACCCGTAATGGTACGAAAGAATAGTAGAGCATTGATTTTATATAGTCAGACATGTGCTTTAAAGTTGTCTAACATTTTTGGATAATGGACTGTAGCTAAATACTCTCTCATGCATAATAAGACAATAGCAGTGCATACACAAGCTGAACGACCAACATTTTACGTAGGATTGCACGATGCAATATCTCAACCTACGCAGTCTGCGTACACTCCTATGTTGCGCATTTGGTGCAACTACCTGCTCGTCGTCACTGGAATAACCACTATCCGAACTTGATGTCATCTTGGCAATAATAACCTCATAATTTAGTAAGCGAAAATTGTTTAATCATAGATTTATTGTCAGAATATTCTTGTAGTTGTTGTTTTAATTTTTCAGCTCTTCTAAAAAGTAGGATACTCGAAGTTCTAGATCTTCACCCATAATGGTAGGAAAGAATAGTAGAGCATTGATTTTATATAGTCAGACATGCGCTTTAAAGTTGTCTAACATTTTTGGTTAAGGGATTGTAGCTAAATACTTTGTCATGCATAATAAGACAATATGCAGATATTTTGTCTATAAGATCATCATGTAATTCAAACTCAACTCTCATAACAATAGGCCCGGATTCAATTGTTTCTTTCTGAGGTGAACAATCGATATATACGATAGGAGCATAAGTATTAAATTCCTTTGGAGAAAAAATGGGCTCAGGTGTTAATCCATAGTAAGATTTTTGAAATTGTGAAAACATTTCATATAATGATGCAAATTTATTTTTAGCAAAGTCTAAATATAGATCGTTGTAGGGATATCTCTCAGATTTTAAAAATACTTTGATGTTTCGTAATTTAACGTTGGAAAATAGAGACATATCAGTTGTCGATTTATCCCTTAAGTCTTTTTGAAAAGCAATTGCTACATGACGTGGGGTATTAACTTTCGTAGATGTTTTGACAGGCCAGTTATGACGATTAGTTTTTAATAATTCTGGGTATTTAGTCAGTTCCCAACTCCGGAAAGCGATTATTATATCAGTATTCTTATTAATTATTTTAGATAATGCCAATTCTTGAGGAATAGCTACTGAAATGTGAGGTATATTCCAAGTTAGCTTTGTAAGCTCAACTTTTGGATTTTCGTCTGCAATATTAATTGTAGCATTTTTGTCTGAATTATCGCGTACTAAAATAAGTTCTTGTTTGCCATTTAAAATAATTTTTTTGTAGTCTTCAAAAAATCCCATTAAGAATTTAAGGGGAATGCAAACATTAAATAATCCTGTTGTTGCATCAACAACTTGTGAAGATTCCATAGGAAACCAACCTGCGTTTTTAAGTTTATTGCATTCATTTTTATTATATGACAAATATCCCTTTATTGTCGAAGTTAACCCAACATCTCTAACTGAATCTATTGTAACACCGTTTAATTGATAACGCATTTCTTTAAAAAGGAACGCAATCCCATTGTTTATCAATTTTAATGTATTTGAGATAGCATTATTATCTTTTGTTAGTTTGCCCTCTATGTAAAGAAAGCTTTCGGAAGGAAGAGTATACTTGTCTACGTCATGAACAGGTATTATAATTTCATCGTTATTTCCCAATTTAGTAGGTAGATATGGTTCATAACCATGAACTTCGGAATGCACAATTGAATTATCTATGAAAAGACCTTCTGTTACATTAAGGACATCCATTATACTAAAACTTTTAAACCTAGAGATTTCAAAAAGCTTATATTTTCAGGTGTTATCCCTTGTGTCTTTCTCCTTCTACTAATCTTTGGTTTACGATGTTTAGCCTTTTTATAGTTTTTAGTAATTTTTGCGGGTAAATTGAAGGTTTTTCTATTATAAAGGATAACCATTTTACTTCTTTTATATGCAACCTTATAGTTACAGTCTCGTTTCGAAAATCAACAAGATTTAAATCTTGGTCTATTACCTTTACTGTTATTTTATCTATTACTTTTACTGTAACAGGAAAATAAATAATATTTTGGGGACTTTCTATTATTTTAAATCCAGGGCTAACATTAGGGAAAAACTGATGAATAATGTGTACTGGCTTTCCGTTCAGATAGGAACCTTCTGCGATACTGCAGTCTATGCATAAAGAATTAACTTTTATAATCTCTGCTGGATTTTCCGATGTTCTTGGAACTCCATCACCAGTTATAATCCCATTTTCAAAACCCAAAAGCTTTCCTATTGTACCATCTTTAAAAATAATATCCGTAGTAGACTTTATTGTTGACTTTAATGTGTTGTTATTTGCATAGAGGCGAAATGAAATATTTCTTTTTTGGAATTCAGCCTGTAAATATTTATTAACATCGTCCATTTCATAACTTCCCGTAGGAATTGTTAAAAATTCATTATTTTTTCCAAAATATACTTTATTATTACCTTTATCTATATTTGGTATTGCATTAAAAGTTTCAAAGTTGGTAAGTCCGACGACATAGGAAGTGTTAGGATCTAAGTAAATAGGTGGATGAAAGTCTGCTTGAAGTATAGCTGAATTTGCGGAATGATCTATAGTAAACGACATGATGGTCGTAATAAGAATAAAATGGAAACACAATTACGTATTATTATAAATAAACTGTAAGCATAACTGTCCACAAGTTGAGTTATTAAAAGATTGATATTTATCATAGTTATATTTAATATTGTTTTTGCTACCATCGCTATAGAAATAAGTTATAACTTCATTTGGTGGTCGTAAATTTCCAAAACTATCAAAGTAAATTATGTTATTATTATTTTTAACATACGCTGTCCAGTGAGTGCCTTCCCCCATGTCGTCATCTAAATTTATAATACCTGTTTCATATTTTTTTATTTTTTTGGGTAACTTATTTCTCATAAAGACACCTCTAAAATGTGGCAACTTTAATATTTTCGCATACTTTAATAAATCTATATATGTCAAAGGTCGACGAGGTAGCAAATTTAACAGTTTTTTGAATATGGTTTAAGATATAGACCACACCCTTTCTTATATGGTTTTAAATAAAGACCTTTTCCAATTGATATTTTTTCCATTTCTTTGTTGTGTCTTGTTTGCTCTTCTAACTTCTTTTGTGCATTTTTGGCGGAATTTACTGCCTGGGCAATGCCAGCAGCGCCCACGCTTAGGGCTCCTAGAGCAGATAAACTAGCAAAAATAGGTATTAAAGGTAAAATTCCACCAGTTTTTGGAATTGGAATAATTCTTTGTTTAGGTTCTTTTGTTTTTAATTTTTTAATCGATGACAAAGCAGTGCCGGCAGCGTTTCTTATATTAGCAAATTTTTTCCCAGCTAGCTCTTTACGTGCTTTTCTTACGACTTGGTTAAAGGATATTTGACCTCCTTTCTTGCGTTTATGACTTCTTTTTCTTATTCCCATACCGAGTTTTGTTTTTGCTTTCATGATTCCGGCCACAGCCAAGAATGACAGTTTTTCGCCTAGATTTGAATCTGAAGCTTTGAATCTATTAAATGCCTTTTTAGCTAATACTTTATCTGCCTCGTTTCTGTTTTTTAAATCGGAATATTCCGAATATGATATATCGTGCTCTTTGCAAGCTTCGTCTAATAAATTAATTCCCTTATCACCTCGGGCAAGCCTTTTGTTTAACTTTGTACCAGGTCCGCAAAAGTTATAAGAAGGAATATGGAGCTCTACTGGTAATTTACTAATACGAGTATTTAATAAACCACTACCTTTTCTCTGTCCTTCCACGCAGTGAATGACATTATTATGTCTAATCATTATATATAAATGATTTGAAAACGCAAGTAACCTTACTTAAATAGCGATGTTCAAACAATGAAAATCAAAAAACAAGATTTTTCTTTACCGATAAAAAATTTTGATTTATGTCATGATAATTATCGAAAACATGGACAATTATTTGGTGGAAACTGTAAAAGATGTTTAATAGTAGGACCATCGGGTTGTGGGAAGACAAATGTTATGATTTCTCTTATAACACACGCTAATGGATTAAGATTTGAAAACATATATGTGTACTCAAAATCCTTATATCAATCAAAATATGAATATCTAAAAAGGCTTTTTGCTCCACTAAAGTTTATTGGTTATTTTGAATCATCGAACGCTGAGGATATTGTTTCACCCACTAAAATACAACCAAACTCACTGATTATATTTGATGATATAGTATGCACTGATCAAAGTCTTATGAGGGATTATTTTTGTTTTGGACGTCATAAAAATACAGATTGTTTTATTTGTGTCAAACATATTCATCAATCCCTAAACAACTTATACGTGATAATACCAACCTCTTAGTAATTTTTCAACAGGATGCTACAAACTTGAAACATATATATGATGATCATGTAAATGGTGACATGAGCTTTCAAGAGTTTAAAAACTTGTGTTCAATGTGTTGGAAACATAAATATGACTTTGTCGTTATTGATAAAGACTGTGAATTAAATGTTGGTCGCTACAGAAAAGGATTTGATAATTTTATTTCCACTATATAACTCTCTGACAAAACGATAATTTTCTAGTATACAACCTACCTTTTGTAAAGATGGACGAAAAAACAGCGAAAGAGTTGGTAAAAACTAGACAAGCTGTTAGACAAAAGTATAAAGCTTTAAAATCAGATTTATCTGATAAAGAAATTCGTATGGAAAAAGAATTTAAACCAATAACTCAACCTTTGCATGAGTTAATTCAGACAATTAAAACAGAACCGTTCATTAAAAAAGAATTATATTCACCACAATTAGTTTCGACCCCAAAATTTCAATTTCCTACGCCAGAGATCAATCAAAGGAAATCAAATGCATATAGTAAATATCTTCCAACACACATGCCCTCAATTTTAGGAGATGAAGAAGTATTTTTTGAAGATTCGCAACAGTCAGGAGAATCAAGCCCTGAAACAACAATTGAACCAACTATAGGTGAATTGCGACAAGATGTTTTAGAATTAACAATAACACCTGCTTATGAAGAATATTTGGAAGCATATCATTCCCTTCTAAGACCTTTCGTGGATGGGCTAATAAAAGACACGGAAGGCAAATTTGATAACAAATATGGGTTTAGCCATGATGTTGATGCAGACAAATAGAAGATTGCTAATTCTGTGGTGGATTTCATAGGAAAAGATTTTAAAGTTGAAGGAGTTAGGTATGAGGGAACACCTGGATTGTATGAGCTTCTTTTTAAAAAAGAACCTGCTGGTTATACATCAAATGATATGGAAAATTATATGGATGTTTTGAAAAGGACAAATGCATATAGACGAAATTTTGATCCTAATAGTCAAATTCAAGGTTCGACCGACATTAAATACTTGACAATAGTTAAACCTTACTTAATACAAAAAGGTATATTAAAACGTGGAAGCACAACAGATACAGGTTATCGTGCAGTACTACCAAGCACTTCACGTTTGTTGCCTCCACAAAGACCGCGTTCTACAAGAAATCTGTCTACAAAAAGTGGAAAGGGGGGAGCTATGTTAAATTTATCAAAAAAGAAATTAGATTATGTATATTATGATGATATAAATGAGATAATTGATAGATTAAAATTATTGTCAGCATCACAAATGGCTGGACACACTGGTCATCAAAATGAAATAATATCGATTTTAGAAGAACTAAGAGAAGCAAAAATAATTAAATAAATACTAATTCACACATGTTTATTCCTTATTCTACCGCTGACAGCAACCATGTCTATTGACAAGTTTGGATCCCACATCTTTGGCAAGGATAATAAATTTTCATCTGAAGAACATAACATTATAAAACTTGTTGATCTTAGTGCAGTTAAACTATATTATAATTTGGTGGCAAATATAGCCTATATGAGCATGCAGACAACGCTTTTCAATTGTTGCAAGATAGACGATTACAATATATTTTTCCCATAGAATCTGCTACTATAATTTCTGGAGAATACCCGAAAAAATATATTTTCTTAAAAATTAATGGAAAAAAGATCGCCGATCCTGTAGGTATTCGGTTAAAAAAAGGGGATGTTCTTTCTTTTCATTGTCCTGAAAATAGCCATTTAGAAGATTTTTATGGTGAATTGTTAATAAAATACCCTGTAGAAGTAACAAACTAAACATTTAATTATCATGTCTGCACAACCTAACATCAAGGAAGATCTACTCAACGAGTTACATAAACCTGCTAGAAAAAATTTTAGACGTCGACGGGTTATTATTAAAAATTTAAACGATTTATGGCAAGCAGATTTGGTGGAAATGATACCTTATGCAAAACTAAATAAAGGATATAGATATATTTTAGTTGTTATAAACACTTTTTCCAAATATGTTTGGGTTCAACCTGTTAAAAGAAAAACTGCTGAGGAAGTAACTTTAGCTATGGAAAAAATTTTAAAGCTTGCGAAAACTCCTCCAACTAACATACATACGGATCAAGGAAGAGAATTTTTCAACAAAAACTTTAAGAAATTAATGGAAAAATATAACATCAATCACTACAGTACATTTTCCACAGTGAAAGCAAGTATTGTTGAAAGGGTCAACAGAACTTTAAAAACTCTCATGTGGAAACAGTTTAGCTTGCAAGGAAATTATAAATGGTTAGATATCCTAAATAATATTGTTTTTAAGTATAATACGACTAAACATAGAACAACAGGATTAAAACCTATAGATATAAATGAAGAAAATGAAAAAGATGTTCTAAAATCAACTTATAATAATATAAAAACACTTGACCCCAGAAAATCAAAATTTAAACAAGGGGATTATGTTAGAGTTAGTAAATTCAGAGAGGCTTTCCAAAAGGGATATACACCAAGCTGGTCAAATGAAAATTTTCAAATTAAAGAAATTAAATTAACCAACCCAAGAACACATCTGCTGACAGATGACAAAAATGAACTAATTTTAGGTAGTTTTTATGAACCGGAGCTGCAGAAAGTCAAACATTCAAACGTGTATCTCGTGGAAAAGGTGCTAAGAAGAAAAGGAAATAAAGTTTATGTTAAATGGCTGGGAATGGACAAATCACACAATTCTTGGATATTAAAAAAAGATGTAATATAATAAAATAAAAAAACTTTATATTTAACAACATGGTTTTATTTCCTTCTGATATATCTATATTAAATTCATGTCACTTATGTACAACAATATCACTAGAGCTTGGTCAGTACTGTCATTTTTCTTCACAAGAATATTTTCATTAGTCTCTTTTAAAACAATTGAGAAATAGAATCTTCTGCAAAGAGGACAATGTGCGTTGGTTTTCGATCACTCTGTTAAACACTTTATACAAAATTTGAGTGTGCACGAATTGGGTGTGCAAATTTCTTCTCTTCTCATGGAATGTAAACAAACAGGGCATCTGCTTCTGTCTTCTTGTTTAAGTTTTTCACCGATTTTCTGCCACCAACCAGCTTTCGTTTTTGAATCATATTTCTAGCAAATAATGTTTTAGAAACCGTGTGCGTATAAATTTATAGATATTCCCCCACTCAAGTCAGGCCCACATGGACGAGGTGGGGGGATGTGACCTTGAATTGGTTGTAGAATCGTCGTACTACTCAAAAATTATTTAAAACGTTCATTGTATATTTTCTTCCTAAAATTTTCATCCAAAACATCCTTTAGGAGGTTCTCAGCATATTGAAGTCTATTTTGAAAGCGGTAGCGATCCAATACATACTGCTCATAATCACTCTCACGTGATTTTTTGTAAGCAAACTGCCATGCAACCAATATATGGATTTTATTCATATTTTCGTTAAATGTAACCTTCATAGTGCTTCTCTAAAATCACAAGTTTTATTCCCTCCTTTTATATATTAGGGGTGGGTGGGGGAGGGGGGAGGGTGGGGGAATAAGCTGTACATACCACTGCTTCTACTATTAAAAGTAACCCAAGGTCAAGGTCATGACTGGGAGGAAAGACACGGTCTACTGTTCGTACAACTACTCTACTACTGTCATGTTTTAAAATTTTATTTTTATAAATCTCATATATTTACATTATATAACATTTTTGGGTGCATAGAGGAAAGAATTAATTTATTATAGTAAAAAAGGCATCGGCAAAACGTTTTGATTTAGTGTAAAAACGGCTTTCCGGCAAGTCTTCCAGCTCTTTTCTTTATTATTCTATCTAAAATAAAAGCTTGCTGCGTTTCTCGCAACGAACAGTTACCATCTGCAAATATTTATTAGCATACGGTTTCTTCCCACGCAAAACCACTTTGTGCGACACATGGCTTTTTAGTTCAACGTTACTACTATAAATAGCAGTGTAAAAATATGTTTTTAAAATAAAGTTTTAATGTGCTAATACTGAAGTGAATTAGGGAAAATTGTGGTATTTCTACATACTGTTCATGATAGAGTTGTAAGTACTGTATTTTATATAATTAATAAGTAGTGTGATTTTTAGGGCTTTTCTACAAATACAAGCACATGATTATTACCAACTTAATAAATAAAAATAAACAATAAATTAAGTGCACTTACTTTTAAAACCCACTAACAACATATAATTTTTACTTTGAAGTTCTATAGTGTTTAAATCACTATCATTTTAAATTAGTATAGAAGATATTACATTAGCGGAATTAAAATAACCAGGAAGTTAAATTTATGTGGATATTTCGTGTGATTTTTATGTATTTAATAAAGGAAGATATAAATAATACTGGATTCATTTAAATAAACATTTTTTTATTATGAAGAATTACACCCAACTTTAGTACAACAACTTAGAGTTTAAAGGCAACTAAACCTAAACAAAAGAAAATATATTCAAAACCATATATTACCAAAATCCATTTTTAAACTTATTTAAATACAAAAAACATTTTTTATTGTCTACATAAAATTCACAAAAGTAACAAATTATTTTTTAATTTGAATATATTTATACTCTAAAGTTCATTAATTTTTTTGCCAAGTCCATAAGTCTTTGAACAAAAAATTATAGGTAAAAAATTACACACCCATTATTTCTAATTTTTACTGCCACTGATAAAAACTGTAAAGTTCTATTTAATAAGTCCATGAGTCTTCTTTGCTTGGATATTACCAAAATACATTTTTAAACTTATTTAAATACTAAAAACATTTTGTATTGTCAACATAAAATTCACAAAACTAACAAATTATTTTTTTAATTTGAATATATTTATAAAGTTATACCCTAAAGTTCATTAATTTTTTTTATTTACCAAGTCCATAAGTCTTTGAAGAAAAAATTGTAGGCAAAAAATTACACACACATTATTTCTGATTTTTACTACCACTGATAAAAACTGTAAAGTTTCTTAATTTCTATTTAATAAATCCATGAGTCTTCTTTGCTCCACTATTGCCTGGTAATTGTTTACAACTGCTTGTTCTCTGGTATTAAGAAGGTCTATTAACTCATTACAATGTCTAGCCATTGTTGAAAAATGATCTAGTCGTTGTTGAACTTCCATCCGCGTGTGTCTAATTTCTTCCAAATTAAGATCGCGTTCAATAGTCAATAATGCTTCTATATTAAATTGTTCCTCTTCTATCTCGTCCAACATTTCTATATCATTCATAATTAATTGTTCGCCGATATTATTTTCGATAGCAGGGTTAGCGTCAATTTCGTTAGTAGGTTCGGTGTCAATTTCATTAGCAGGTTCGGTGTTAGTTTCGTTGTCGACATCATTTTCGTTCAGTAGGTCATCATTTGGCAATATATCTTCTCCATTGATTTCGTTGAGTAAGACTTCATTCTCCAAAATATTTTCCACCTCAATTTGATTTGGAAGCTCATGCTGATTTACTAAATTATGTATTGCTTCCTGAACTTCATCATTCTCTTCTCTTGCAGGTACAAGTATCACATTTTGTAAAACACTGATGCGACCGTCTAGTTTAGCCATTTGCGCAATTGAAGGTTTTGAACACATTTTCTTTTGTTTAGGATTAGTTGGCTTTAAACTCTAAGTTGCTGTACTAAAGTTAGAGCGGAAAAGTTGTGCTTTTATAGACAACTTTAAAATAAAAATTTCTAAAACTAATAATACTTTTCTAGTCCCGCCTCTATTACAATACTTTAAACATATAACATATGTCATATATCATATAACATTAAAGCCTGGGAGCAGCTATTGGATCACTCTGAAAAAATGTAAAACCAGGAAATATCTCTGGCAATTTAATTTCTTTAACTCAACATAATTTTCTAACTCAGTACAAAAATAAATCATACGATCTGCAAAATGTAAAACATATGGTTACATATCTTTATATTATGTAACTAAGTATTAACATGTGCAAGAACAGCTGCATCTGCCATCAGCCATCTGCATCTGCATCTGCCACCAGGAAATATCTCTGCGAACCCAACATAATTTTCTAAACAGTCAACTCCGTACAAAAATAAATTCATACGATCTGCTAAATGTAAAACATTTGGTTATATATCTTTATATTATGTAACTATTAACATGTGCATATAGCAAATAAAAACAAACCGAGGTGAAAGGCGTTCGTTGAACGCTGGAAAACGTGAGAAATGAGCTTCTCTATATTAAATTGCATATACGGGGGGAATTAAGATCTCAATAATATACATGGTGCAGCAATAATGATAATACTCCTAATTATTTGTTTGACATTTATAAAAAAATACATTTATTAAAATACAAGTTTATTTTTGAAATAAATAAAAATAACTACATTAGTCTGCTTTATATGGCTAGCTACAGACATGATCTGAATTGTGTTAAATACTGTAAATATTGAGAATTTGTAGCAATAAAAGCGGTGTGGGAAAAGCTGGTAGGAGGAATGGTTTTGAAAGCTCCTTTGGAGCTGGATTTGATATAAGAGTGGTAGGATTTGGTAGGGAGTGTGGGGGGATTTGGTGGGGTGAAGAGTGGGGGGATTTGGTAGGGTGAAGAGTGGGGGATTGGGAATAGTTTTGAAAGCTCATTTGGAGCTGGAATGGAGTTGCTAGAGTGGTAGGATCTGGTAGGGTGTAGGGGGATTTGCTAGGGGGTGGGGGGAATTGGTAGGGAGTGGGTGGATTTGGAATGGAGTGGGTGGATTTGGTATGGAGTGGGGGGATTTGGTGGGGAGTGGGTGGATTTGGAATGGAGTGGGTGGATTTGGTAGGGAGAAGAGTGGTGGGATTTGGTAGGGAGCAGATGGGTTTGGTAGGGAGAAAAGTGGGTGGATTTGGATTTGGATTTGGATTTGGTTTGCGAAGTAACAAAACAATCTACTAGAACTGTTTGAGTCTGCCATAGATTTATTTGAAGGCAAGGCATTGAATTGGTTTAGAGCGAACCGTTCCCGGTTTAACAACTGGAAAGGACTTGCTGAACTGCTTTGCAGACACTTTGAACCACCAGATTATCGTGCTCGTCTCTTTAAAGAAATTCTCGAGAGAACTCAAGACCCATCAGAAAGCATAGTGGACTATCTTTCAAGCATGCAGGCTCTGTTTAGGCGTTATGGTTCCCTCAGTGAGGATGCAAAGTTGGATATAATAAATAGAAATTTGGCTCCTTTTTACACCACTCAGTTACCAATAGTGAACTCAGAAGAATTAGAGGAGCAGTGTCTGATTTTAGAAGCCAAGAAATACCGTGCAGAACATTATGTACCGCCATCTCGTAAACGACAAGGATTTGTAGAACCTGATTTCGCCTTCGTCTCAGATATGCAAGAAGCCTTACCTCCAACTAAGGTCAATGAAGTGAGACATGTCAACACACCTACTACCAATAGAGGTCCTAGAGAATTAGTCTGTTGGAATTGTCAACAAACCGGACATTTTAATC
Organism: Philopedon plagiatum; assembly: GCA_963971165.1. Lineage (NCBI taxonomy): Eukaryota > Metazoa > Arthropoda > Insecta > Coleoptera > Curculionidae > Philopedon > Philopedon plagiatum. Next base: position 46,097 of record CAXARB010000173.1, on the reverse strand, counting down.
GAGATTGTCAAAGCCCTAGAAAAACACACTGTTATCGTTGTGGAACACCTAATGTCACTGTAAGATCTTGCCCAAAATGTGCGAATTCGGGAAACGCTTCCCGGGGGAATCAATAGGTCGTACGATTTCTCCCAATACCAAGCGTGTATCGACCAATGATTTTGATTTTTCATCCAAAATTCTTATAGATTTCATCATTAGTCACGCACGAGGAGATCAACGTCCTTATTTGGAAGTTTCTGTTATAGGCACACCTATACGAGGTTTGCTGGATTCTGGTGCCACTCGAACACTTGTTGGCCTTCCTGGATACGAGTTGCTACGGAGTTTGGGACTGCAACTTTTAGGTAAAGAAACAAGATGTACAGTTGCTAATGGAGAGAGCTGTTCCGCTATTGGTTACATGCAAGTGCCGTTTAGTTTAATGGGGAAAACCCGCATGATAGATGTGTTAGTCCTGCCTGTACTGGCTCATACCTTAATTTTGGGAGTCGATTTCTGGAAGAGCATGGGAATCGTACCAGATTTGAATCAGGATGTTTGGCATTTCGCAGATGAAACGAATTCTACTCAAGTACTTAGCATACGGGATGAGAGTACCCTTACTATTGCTCAGCGAATGACTCGTGATAACTTAGTCAAAGAAAAACTTGCTTTAATGGGTACAGGCCTGGGATGTTGTAAGGTGGCCGAACATGTTATTGAAGTGGAGCCAGGTACGAAACCTGTCAAACAAAGATATTACCCTGTGTCTCCATTTAAGCAGAAAATTATCGATGAAGAACTTAAGCAAATGTTGGAAGATGGAGTCATCGAACCTTCGAAGAGTGCTTGGTCTAGTCCGATATGTTTAGTGCGCAAAAAGGACGATTCCTACAGATTTTGTGTAGATTACAGAATTTTGAACAGTTTGAGCAAGAAAGACGCATATCCCTTGCCCTACATTTCTGCCATTTTGGACCGCCTGAGAGATGCAACTTACCTCAGTTCCATCGATATCAAATCCGCATTTTGGACAGTTCCCTTGAGTGAATCCTCGCGTGAATATACCGCATTTACCGTCCCTGGAAGAGGACTATTTCAGTTCCGTCGCATGCCTTTTGGTTTAACCAATTCACCAGCAACTTGGCAGCGCATAGTAGATACCGTCCTTGGAGCAGACCTTCAACCAGCGGTCATGGTATATCTGGATGATATAATTCTCATATCTCAGAACTTTGATGAACACCTACGTCTATTGGGCTTAGTTTTCGACCGACTACATGAAGCGGGACTCATAGTTTCACTAGAAAAATGTCAGTTTTGCCTGCCAGAATTGAAGTACTTAGGATATGTTGTGGACCGTCAGGGACTCCGACCAGATCCATTAAAAGTTGAGGCAATTGTAAATATTATACCACCAAAGAATGTCACAGAAATTCGCCGATTTATTGGTACAGCATCTTGGTACCGTCGCTTTGTTCCGAATTTTTCATCCACCATAGCTCCGTTAACTAACTTGACTAAGAAAAATGTCAGATGGTCATGGACAACCGACTGTGATAGAGCCTTTAAAGCGATCAAGGAAGCTTTGGTTACAGCACCGATTCTTACCTGTCCTGATTTTAACCGTCCTGCAAACCGATGCAAGCGCATATGGCGGCCTTGGTGCAGTTTTAACACAGACTTTTGATGATGGTGAGAAAGTAATATGCTTCCTATCACGTTCACTGACTAAACAAGAAATGAAATATACAGTCACCGAAAAAGAGTGTTTGGCAGTGATTTGGAGTGTGGAGAAGTTGAGACATTATTTGGAAGGGGTACACTTCACGGTAGTAACTGACCACCATTCGTTACTATGGCTGCACAGACTAAAAGACCCTCAAGGTCGTTTAGCGCGATGGGCGGTTCGTCTGCAACCCTATGATTTTACCTTAATCCATCGGCCTGGTAAAGAGCACATTGTTGCCGATTTTCTGTCCAGATCCGTTCCTGTTTCCGCTGAAGCTATTGACACCGACGATAGTGATGTTCCGATGTCTTCCACCACTGATAGATGGTATAAAAATATGTTTGTAAGGCTTGAGCAACGTCCAGACAAATTTCCTGCTTGGCGAGTAGAAAACAACATGTTGTATAAATATGCAATAACTAATCATCCGGACCTTGGTACTCCATCCAGTTCTTGGAAAATTGTCGTTCCTAAGGATAAAAGGCGCAAGATACTCGCTCGTTGCCATGATATACCTGCTTCAGGTCACGTAGGCGTATTCAAGACCTACTGGAAAGTATGCCAACGCTATTATTGGCCTAAGATGAGGAGTGACGTCACTAGCTATGTGAAAGCTTGTCGAGTTTGTGCCCAGCACAAAGTAGAACAAAAACCTCCCGCAGGATTAATGGGTGATCGTCCTGCAATAAATCCACCTTGGCAGTGTATCAGCTTGGATTATATTGGACCGTTTCCTCGTTCGAGATCAGGTAACACTTACGTTCTTGTGGTTACCGATTATTTTACCAAATTCTCAGTTTTATTTCCTTCTCGTTCAGCGACAGCTAAATCCCTCACCAAACAGGTTGAAGAAGGTATTTTCCTAATGTTTGGATCACCACAGTTCCTAATGTGTGATAATGGAGTACAAATGAAGTCCAAGGAATTTCAAAATCTTTGTCAACGCTATAAAACTAAGTTATTCTACACGGCATCTTATGATCCACAAGCCGATCCGACCGAACGAGTCAACAGAGTCGTAAAGACCATGATGCGAGCTTATATCAAGAACAATAACCACCGTACCTGGGACGAGAACCTAGCTTCTATAGGCTGTGCTTTGCGAACATCAAGGCACGAGACCACTGGATTTACTCCGCATTTTCTTAATTTTGGGAGAGAACATAAATTATACGGACAAGACTTTGCAGAAGAGACTGCGAACACCAATGCAGACCTTAAAGATTATGTCAGGAAAAGACAAGCCGCCTTTGGGAAATTGTATCGCGAAGTCCAGGACAAAATCAAGTCATCCCATGTTAAAAATCAACGAAGATACAACTTACGTAGACGACCCGTTGAGTATGCACCTGGACAAGAGGTTTGGCGTAAAAACAAAAGTCTTTCCGATGCCACGAACTACTATAGTGCCAAACTGGCTCCGGCTTATGTGGGCCCGTTCATTATTAAGAAGAAAACAGGGTCCTGCATTTACGAACTTCAAGATCGAGCAGGACAAAGTAAAGGTGTTTGGCACGTAAAAGATCTCAAACTGTATAATCCATCGACCGCAAATGAGAGTTCAGATAATGATTAGTTTTACCTTTAAATATTTTTCTTTAATGTTACCTTACTCCGTTTTCCTTTAATACCTTGTTTTTTTTATGCCCTGCAGTGGCGGGCGCAGTGGTGTTCGGATCCATCTGGGCGCGAGACTTGATGGATTTGAACACTATCGCTTAGAATTGTGCTGCACTGGTGAACTAGTGGAGGTAGGAGCCCTCCGAAAGCCGTGGCAAGATAGGCCTTCAGCCAACTTGCTTCTATTGCGCGTAGTAAGTCTGCCTTCAGCATTTTTACTACTTTTACTTGCTATCATCGCTTTACGTCTTTTCTTATGGTATCGTCTACCTTTACCTTATCTTTCAATTTCTTTAACTTTTGTGGCTTTAGAAACATTAACTTAGAGTTTTTTTTGACGGTGTCTTGCAGACGCCCATCTTGGCGCGAGACGAGATGGGAGTAGACACGACACATGGTCATTAGTTTGTTTTTCTCTTAAGGCGATGATTTAATTTATTTGTTAGTTCAACTACCTGAAATTTAGCATATTTTTATTTGAGTCATTAATTCATTAATATCTTTTAGTAACTATAAATTTACCTTATCTGAACTTACCTTAAATTACCTTATTTTAATTTACCTTAAACTTACCTATTTTGAATTTCGTAATACACTGATTGCAATGATACTTGATAATTTGTTTTGGATAATTTAATTTACCGTAACTTGATTTGACTTATGACCTTAATCCGTATCTTGCTGAATGATTTCGTTATCCTAGCTTGATCTGATTTAGTGTCCTTATTGTGACTTTCTTATCTTACCTTACGTTACCTTGATTATCTTACCTTACCTTGATTAACTTATCTTACCTTATCTTTATTACTTTATTTTATTTTGGGTTTAATTATTCAGTTAATTTTACCTTCATATCTTCCAAGCCTTATTTAAGTCATTGGCTTGGTTACTTTATCTTACCTTGGGTTTAATTATTCGGTTAATTTTACCTTCATATCTTCCAAGTCTTATTTAAGTATTTGACTTGGTGTTTCTTACCTTACCTTGATTTACATTATCTTTTCTTGTGTTTGATTATAAATCTAATTTTACCTTGATATTTCTTTATAGTCTTATTTGACTTGCTATTCTTGTTATCCTGGATTTGACTTAGGCCTAGGTCTTGGTACCTAGACCCCTATTTTGGCGTTCTATATTTGGGCTATAGTTTAACTAGACAAAATAGAACTTTCCCGATTTTGACTAATTTGTCCCTATCTCCTTGTTTAGGCTGCGCGGTGTTGGGTGCTACCGAATGTCGCGTCGACGTTCTTTGTTGGAACTATTGATCCTTCGGAGAGCAGACCGACTGGAAGGGCTGTTCAGGGGGGGCGGAAGTCTGACCCCTGGGGTAACAGTTTGCCCATCGAACTTGTTCGGCGGGCCAGGGGAGGGCCAAGCTACTTTGTTCGGCCTGAGCTCAAGTCGGCCTATTAGGTTGCGACAGGCCGGTGGCAGTGCCACCATTCAGAGTACCCTACTTAATTTATTTTGTTTTATACAGGGACTGATGTACTACCCATTCGGTGCATCTTTTAGTTTAGTGTCTACTATAATTCACTTCCTTATGCTCGGTGGAACATATGGGCTATCCCTTTTTCTTCTTAAATTACCTTGGTTGTATATTAGTTATCTTTTCTTTTTAGTTTTTCCACCCTTTGGTTGACTTGACGCGTGTCGGTTGGATATCTGTTCCTGGACGCTCTGGAGTGAGGCTAGTACACGAGGTACCTCACGCTTTCTTCGAGTGCTACGCAATGCTAGCCCCCTTATCATCTTTGGGTTAATGTTACCAGGATGTGCTTTTCGCACCCTGAAGTTTTATTCCACCCCGGATACTCCTGGAGGGGTCGCTGGTTGTCTAGCGGCAAGGGGACCAAAGTTAATTTTTATTTTGAATTATTTTGGTTATTGTAATATTTTGTTTGGCGATTACCTGGGTTAGTGGGTTTAGTCATCCACTAAGCTGCGGGTATTATTTTTAGTAGGTGTCTTTATAGGCAGTTTGAGAAATTACCTCATTATGCCTTTGGGTTGTTTTCATCTGTATTGGAACCACACTGGTTACTGAATTTTCATTTTATTTCTTTTCTTGGTTAATTTTGGTTGGCTAGGGTTGCCGGCCATGGTGATACTTGGCCTAGCGGAAATTTCGATCTCTCGGATTTCAAATCCGGACCGATCTACGTGGCCCTACACTATAAAACGCACATTTGGTTTTCTTGGTGCTGAGGTGTTTGGCTGCCGTCAAGCGTGCCACGATCTACGAACCCGGTTTGGCTTTTCACTGTCTTGCTTTTCTTTGAAAATTTAATCTTTAACTTTGACTTAGTAGGTTTTTGCCAAACCCAGACCATACCTTTAGTATTTTATTTCTTTATTTTCTTTTATTGGGTGCTGATATGATGAGTACGGGTGTATTATGACCTTGGTGGAAATTCCGGAGCTGGGGACACGTCTTCCCAGTTTTGGTCTATGTGGTCACTATACCATTAAGGCGCAGTTGACTTTGCGGTGCGGAAATGGTGGCTGCCGTCAGAAACACTCAGACCAGTCATGTCATGCCAGAGTTTCTTTTTGGTTTAGTTTTTCTTCTGGTTGTGTGAGTATAAATTTTGTTAGTAGCGATCCACTAGTATCTTTCACTTTCGTCCGTTGCTTGCTAGGGGAATACCCTTAGCCTTAGCTCGTAAATACCGTAGATTTTTGGAGTACTTATCGTCGGTTAATTTTCTTGAGAAAATTTCCCTCCTTTCGTAGGAGAGGGGGAGTTATTACGGTATGTTTTTGCCATACGAAATTAAAGTATTATTATTATAGCAGTTGCAACAATTAGTTGATTTTTAAGATTTAGGCCTACCTTTTTGAATATATTCACTTATTCCTTGAACGTTTTATTTTGGTTTGTTTTTCCATTTAGTCAAAATTTTTCCTAACCTCGAATTTAATTTTTACAAATTTTCCGTCACTAGTCTGTCTTGGATCCAGCCTTGTTTTCCCTCTTTCTGTGTAGTTAATCCCTGGGGAAATATGTCCGAATTTGGCCCTAAAAACTATATTTGGCTATTAATATAAATTAGAATTTGTTTACATGACGAAATAACACGTCATTTTTGACATTTGAACAGCTGTAATTTCTTTGGTCGAACCTGTTGAAAAACCTAGTTTTCTGTCCTGAGCCGCCCTCTGTGACTTTTTGAGAAGACCGTCTAAACGTTGGAATCTGTTATTTCAAGTTCTAGTACTCTTGATTTTACGCCGTGTGGTCGGTATCGGTCGCTACCTGTGATCGCAGGTGGTCATGGGATTTAGTTTCGTACAGCTTTATGACTTGGACGATAGAGGTCAGACGAGGTACTGGATTTTTGAACCCCAACTGTGTTAGTTGCCCATTTTGTTTTACTTCACTAGTAATTTGGACGAGCCTAGAAGCTGTTTTTTTTTGGTCGTATTTCCTAATTTTTGGTTAAAATAAGTAAGGGATGAATGACATCCCTTTTTCAACAATTAATTTTAGTTTGTGCCTATGCCACCTAGGGAGCGCAAGTTGAACCTCGGGGTTTCGCCTTCGAGGTTTCTAATGTTCTTCTGTGCCTCTACCTTTAGTGCCAGTAAAATTGTACCAAGTTGGATGCAGTTGTACTAAATAATAATGACTTGTCTGTTTATGGATACGGAAAAATGTATTTGATTGTTGGTATATTGCCGTTGTTCATTGGTTAAGTTAATTTTTACTGGCAGAACATCGTGCCAATGCGTTGAAGGGAATACCATCGAACCAAAACTTTCGAAAATGTACGTAATTGAGTACCAAAGTGTACTTAGAAACAACCCCGTCGTGTCTTCACTTTGGAAGAAAAAAAAATCGATAATGGAATTTTTGGCAAGGATTGGGTGTGGCACCGGAGCAGAAGTTCTTTTTGAGAAACATATCGCGTCGTCGACGTATTCTAAAAGTCTTTTGAAAGGCACCCAAAAATTTGGATCTGTGAATGCGGTACTTTTGACTTCTTCTACCTTGTTTTGTTTTGCCCTTTTGGCGTTACGTTGTTGGTCCAGTGTGGCCGTTTAAGTTGGTTACGTAGAAGAAATTCGACATCTCTTTGTCGGTTTTTACGACGACAGCGGACATGTTAACTTAGACCCGACCCCACAGCGACAGGTAATGTCCTTTTGCCACTATTCAACCCTCAAAGAACACCGAATTCCGCGATTAAACTGCTATTTTAATTAATTTTTGTTGATTTCCTTTTTGATTCTATTTTTTTTTCGACGTCCACGTTTTTAATTAGTTGTTCTGTAATTAAAAATTTTCTAAATACAAGTAGATCGCTACATTTCGTGGTAAGTAAATTCTGTAAATTATGTACAGATGGGTTTTTTTTTATTAAGAATTAAATGGGTTGATATTTGCCCTTCACGTAGGTCAAATTCTTGCGAGTTTTTTTTTAATACGGTTTTTTTTGTCAGCTATCCTGCATTCCTTTGATAATGTTGGTTGAGACGGTACAGGGTGACCCAAGGTTAAATTTTATTTTGTTATTTTGCAAGCAAAACCTTCGTGAGCTAGTTATTGGTGTATGTCCGTGAATTTGAAGTTAATGATTTTTTTTATCAACTAATTATGTTAATAATCAATATAAGTTAAAAATCAATAATAGCCAGGTTGTTCAAATTAATATTTTGTGTTTTGGAATATCAGCTGATAGCTTTAGAGACCGGCAATTTAAATGTTTTATATTTTGGCTGTCAGTGGATCTGTACTTTAGTAATTTGAGCAAATATAAAAAATTTCTGACAGTCAGTAGTAGTAATTTTCACATTTCTCAGATTTTTTTTTGTGTTAACAAGCTTTTAAGTAATATAGGGTATGACATTGACAAGGCTGATTCTTAATTATGATATTTGGTTACAAAATTTCAGGGTGGGTGAAGGATAGTACCGTTAACTACTCACGGTGGCATTTGTTGATTCTTGGGTAACGCTTACAGATACTGTATGGTTATTTTATATTCATAAATATTAAGCTACGTTATCATATTTTGATGTATGTGTTTAGTAGTAGTAATGCGGAAATTATCTTTCTCTTTTGACTGATTGTATTTAACCTTCCAAATTTTATAACATTGTATTTTGCGGCTATAACTTTTCATTGGTGTAATTTGAGTGATTACCTAACTATTTTGGTTATTTTGTTACCAGTGTATAATATAATTGTTTAATATTTTTGTATCTGTATTACTTGTGCAAATATAATTGGTTTGTAATGAATATTTTTTTTGTGCACAGTAGCGTACAATGGCTACTCTTATGTAAATTTTATCTTAATTTTTTTTTGTCAATTAATTGGCTTCGATAACGCCTGTTTATTATTTTTTTTGTTGGACCTGAGGTCACTGCTTAATTCAAAATATTTTCTTTCGGTTTAACTCTCGATATAAATAAGTGGTCATTAAGGCCTTCAGCCAGATAAAGTTTGTTATTTAAATTTAATATGAAATTATATTTGCATAGTTCATGAATTGTACCTTGCCTTGACGCATACCTTTTGTTTCATCAGGGTCTTTCTTTTTGCTGGGAGACAGCACCATCTCTTTTGCTGGGAGACAGCACAATCTTTCTTTTTACTGGGGAACACCGCTACCCCACAACTTCTTTTGGGCTGGGAGACATCTCCAGTCTTTGATCGTGCTGAGTCAGTTAAGCTGCCTAGGCCACGTCAGCATTGACCTAGGACACCATCATCAGGGGACGAACCCCTTCAGGCAACCTGTTATTTTTTTTTTGTAATAACCAGGATCACCTTTTTCACGATAACAAATTTATTCAATTTCGGCTCTAACCATGGTTAGCAATATTTAATTTTAAAACGGATTAGTACTTTTTTTTATTTCCCCCTCAGGGTTTACTACAAACTGTCACAGTAATAATATAATAATAATAATAATACCTAATAATTTTATTGTATCAAATTTCACAAAATGACACAATACACTGATGTGTCATTAAAAATTTTGCCCTAACAAACCTGGTAATATATTTGTAAAATTTGTTTTTAAGGGTAGTGTTTTATTTGCCTCACCAGACAGAGCAGTTTCTATTTTTAATTTTTATAATATGGTAACTTTATGTGAGTGAGTGAGCTGAAAGCGAGGTCCCAACATCATCTAGGAGGGTTTCTGTTTTTCACCCGGCTTTGAAAACAGTGGCGCCCTCCATCCACCCCTCTCTCCGGCATTGGAGCTAGGGCAATTTTTTTTGGCACGCATGCGCAAGCCTCTCGCCTTCAACTCAACTCTTTACGTGAGTCAATTTTGGAAATTCTCAATATTTTTATTTTCTTAAATTTTTACCGACCTTTGGATTTTTAATTATGAATGGTAAGTAGAAGTACAATTCTACTTCTGTGCGGAAAAGAGCGTGGCACAGTTTCAAAAAACTCTGATGTAGGTGCCTAGAATCCGTTCAAAAAACCTAGCACAGAAAATATCGTGCAATAATTCATTTGATATTAATATTTTGCTGATATTTGTGATGTGTGAATTGTATTACGCTACTGAATATTAAAATAAAGAGTTTTGTCGCATTTTTCTATTTCAGATACATTTGGACAGATTGAGTCATCACTCAGTTATTTATTACGGATTGGAAGGCATTGAAATGAAATGCATAGGGGGGGGGGGGGCAAGGGGATATTTGTACCCCTGGATTCCTTAACCTACATACCTACATGCGGCGCATTGACAATGTATGCGTATTACATTATTATTATATATATATATATATATATATATATATATATATATATATATATATATATATATATATATATATTTCGCTTTGCACCCTGACCACCCCCCCCCCCCGCAAAATTCTCTATGAGTGCTCTTGTGCACGGATGCTATAGATCATACCTTTCAGTTATTTCACAAGAGATTATATTAGTAAAACGAAATGATCCAATTTATGATGAAAGGAAAAAATAACAAAGAAAAAAAGTCGTTGAACAAATTTGTACACTAAAAAAGCGATTGAACTTAGAAAACAGAAGCGAAAACTAATCATCGACTTTCTAATAAAGCACAATCAAAGATATTTCAGTCTCTCCTATACTTCCATGTATAGTCTATCCATTTTAATTTTTTATTAACTCAAAATGTATAAAAATACTTCAAGGTGCCGGTTGGCAATTATCACCACATCAATTTCCTTAATGTTAAAGCAACAGTATCGGAGGCCACGTTTTTGCAATTTCAACTCCCTATACATAAGTAAGTGGCTCAGTTACAAAAGTAAAATACCCGGCTTTGATCTGCAGATCACGTTATGCCTTGAACATGCTTGCTGTCCGCTAACAAGGCAAGGCAATAAAGTTCCCGCTTCAAATATTTACGGCTGTTTGAACCCCCGAATACCGTGTTTATCATTCCTTTCTTATTTGAAAGCCAAATATCATCTAAAAAAGTAGATACTAGTAGCTAAAGATACTTTTTAGAAATGGGCTCTTAAGGCGGTTTTCCACCAAACCGAGTCAGTTTTGTTTTCAAAAACAGCAACTTTTCTTGGTTGCTGTTCTTGGAAACCACGAAACCACACAGCAACTATGTTCCCACCAAACCCACAAAAAATGGCCCAGTGTTGGTTGGGTTTTCTGCAGCATTTCCACTAAAGCGACTGTTTTTAAAAATGTCTGTGACCGACGACGGCATGTTTGTTGTTGCTTGTGGATTTTGTAATATTTAGCTTTGAATACGTGACAAACACCAGACTTTTTATGTTTAATACTTCCTTCTTTCCCTTTCCTATCGGGTATTTATATTTTTATTTTTCATTCAAATTCGTTGATCGAGGTTGCAAAGAAATATTTCGGTTATTTCTTTGAAAGAATCATACTTTTGATTCGATTTTTAGATTCTGAATGTGAACAATTCCATAGGATTGGATATTCACGGTACCCCTCAATTAAGTTACTAACCTCCTCTACACTCCAACTCTTTTTCTTATTATTTGATATTTTTTCAGAATATACATAACAAAAAGTAAGTTAATTTCCTGCTCAAGCTCTGACACAACTGAAACAAAAAATAAAATAACCACGCCCGTGTCTCTTCACTGTTTCCAACAAAGCAACTGTCTTTACAAAAACTGCAACTTTAATCTTTCCGCCACGAGATGGGACTTTGTTGAGTTATCAGGCACAGTCGCAACAACTCAAAGTTGACAAAATATTTGTCAATTTAGCAACTCGAATTGCTCGCAACTGAAGTTGCTGTTTTGTTGCTGTTTTGTCTGTTCGGTGGACAACCGCCTTTAGGCTGTTTTTTTGTACCAAATAGTTCAACCATTCTTTCTATTTTTTTCTCACAACATATCGCTACCTCAATACTACATCTATATAACTCGAAAATTGCAATTTTTTAGATAACTCCATTAACCATTATGATTTCGTATAATGTTTGCATGCAATAAGTAGGGAAGTCAGGCGATGAGTCATTTTCTAAATATTATAAGTCAAATATAGATATCTTTCAAACCACACATCAGAAAATTGCAACAACAAGACAACTGAAGTTTTCTTGTATTTTATTTCTGTTTGTGTATTTATTTCAGTTGGATCATTTTAGCTTGGCTCTAAGAAGTTGATTTGTTTGGAAATTAAAATTAAATCAGTTTTCTCCAGCTCCAGTGCCTTTATTATTTTTTCTAGGCTTACTAAATGTGGGTAACACTACCGGCGGGTTGCAGAAAGAACATTTAATTCGTGATTAGCTAACAAAGTGTTAAATTTTAACACGTTGTTAAATTTTTGTCAAGTTACCCAAGATTTAATCAAAGCCAGCCCAGGCCCACTTGAAACAGCAATCGCTTAACATCGGCTTTTAGATTTGGAAGCGGTCGCTGTTTCGGGAAAAGTCGAACGATAAACGTCAGATTTTAATGTCAACAAAGCGTTTTGTATTCTTTGAAAAGCGAAGTTATTTTATATCAAAGAAAATATTTTTGTATGTTAAAATGGGAAAATAGGCAAGGCGAATAGAAAACTCACACAAAAATAGAAGAAAATAAACTTCTAAACATACATTTTTTAAGGTAGGTAGTATGGACACCCTTTTATTAACCATAAACTAGTGTAAACGCTGGCAAAATTTTATAATTTTTCTATTAATTTTTAAAATCTGTGTTAAAATGCTTTGCAAAAAAAATCTGCTGCCTTTCAGCTTCCTTAAACACTATCCCTTTGTCATAATTATCCATCTATGTGCTTGTTTTAGGTACATGGAAATATGATTGTATTATTTCTAATGAATATGAATTCAACCCTAAAAACTAGACTTTTAATGAAAGATAAGGCACACAAATATCATAAACATATTTGCTTAGACTTGGTAAACCTACATGGAAGGAATGGAGTCCTAAATGGATGTTATTTGAGAGATTATCCTATAGCCACGATATTCGGTGAAACACCAGGGGAAAAATTTGAAAGTTTGTTGGTATTTTCTTGATAAGGTAAAATATTGTCATTAATACTCACTACTTATAAAATTTTTGAGTACTACAATTTTGTTTCCTATTTTTACCTCAAGTTCTATCTTTACCCGTTACCCATAATAGCTCACGCAACAAAAATTTTTTTGTTCGGTGCATGTGACAAAACATTTTTGTCTGGGTAAGCAGTGCTGTAGCTAGGTGTAGGCAGACTAGGCCCTTGCATGAGCGCTTGTGGCAAGGGGCGCCAAATAGAAAAACTATAGTCTATCAGCTAATTAGGTCTTGTTATAGGGGTGTAAAATTCCTGGCTTGCCTTCAGTCAAATTTAGCCTAACAACAGCACTGTGGGTAAGTATCCTGGTCAATTTATAAACCTAATTACAGGTAGTACAGATCACAAATAAAATTTTTGTAACCATGTGGCAAGCTGAAATTGTAGAGTGTTCATTTAATCCACCACAAATTAATTCAAAATTAAGTTCGAAGTAAAATATTTCTCATTTAATAAACTTTTTGCTCGTGCTTACAGATTTTCAGAGATTGAAGTTGGTAATTTTTCTGTTACACATTTACTTAACTACCATTTTTATCATACTCATGTGAATCATATTGTTGCTTTTAAGAATGAAATATCTATGAACAAGTTATTTTCGTGGGTTGTTTTGCATACTGGTTTTATTCAGATTCCTATGTAAGTATGTAATCATGTACGTAGACTTTTACATGTTATTATGTGTTCCATTTTCTTTTGTTACAGGTTATAGATCAGTCACAGAATATATCAAAGATGTAATGTGAAGACTGGCTCAAAATAATATAGGTACCTTAGTACCTTCTTACTGGTGACATAGATGTTGCAATATCTTATAAATAGAAATTTGTTACTTTTACATAAATAAAATATGTTCTAGGATTTTTTAAAATATAAGTTTACTAACCTACACTTTTTTTATGTAAGAAGATATCAATTAGAAGAAATCTGGGCAAGTAAACTGCAGTTTCAACACACAAGGTTTGTTCTTTTGTATTACACAATTTGCACCAACCTGCACTGATTTTTCTCCAATGGGTGTCTCCACAAACAAAAAAAAACTAGGTTAGTGCAGTTTTGTGCAACACAAAAGGTGTGTTCTTTTGTGTTGCACTAACCTGCACTTTTCTTTACTTGTGGGGATACCCATTAGCAAAAAATCAGTGCAGGTTCATGCAACATAAAAGAACAAACCTAAAAGTGTAGGTTAGTGCAGTTTCGTGCCACACTAACGAACAGACCTTTTTTGGATTTACAAAAATTGAATTGAACCTGCAGTGGCACTCTGTATGAAAAATAGCGATAGCGATCGGGGTCTCTTTGCAAATTCTTACTTTGTATCACCGTTCGGTATGTTTCGAAGAGACGCCGATCGCCATCGCTATTTTTCATACAGAGTGCCACTGCTGATCATTTTTCGTTTGTGTTGCACAAAATTGCATTAACGTTAAATTGATTGTTTTTAATGGTTGTCTTCACAAACAAAAAAGAAGGGTGTGTTAGTGCAGATTCGTGCACCACAAACGAACAGACCTATTAATACGCCTCAGCAGTGGGACTCCGCGAGATCTTAGAATTCTATTTGTAGGGACAAAGCGATATTTTTTCGCTCTGTTTTACGTTCGCTGTCAAATGATCGGCAGACAAAAACAACACGATCGCTTTGTGTCGATTATAGAAAACTATAACCTCCCGGAGTATGGGACATGTCTCTTATTATATTCACTGGATCGATCCGGATCATTTTATGACACTTTAATGGTATTTAATCTCTCTACTGCCTTTATTTAATTATTTATTTCATTCGAAATTCCTAAACCTATCCGAATCGATTCAAGTTTTGTCAATCAAATACGCCCCAGACCACAACCGTCTTAGGTAAAGGCGGTTGTGCCAGAGCGTTTTCCGATTGTAACCGGTTTGTCAACCGGTCAACTCTGAAAAACGCCTATTATGTCAAAATTCAAAACCACAGAAAAATAAAGGAGCAACATGTAGGCTGTTTACCGTTGTCAAACCTGGTTAACCATCACTCGGTGTAATGCGGTAAACCGATGGTAACACTGGGTCCTGAAAAAAGTGGTTTTACTACGGAACGCAGATCGGTGGTTTCTGTTAGATTTCTGTTCATTTTTACGGATATCAACTCGACCTAAAAACATACCTCTCCTCTTGCTTCCAACATTTTGAAACAGATGATTTTTAACATTTGTGAAAAAATAAATTTAAATTTAAAACCCAACCCAAACTGATAATTTATAAAACTAAAAAAGTTCCCTAAAAACAATTACAGGGGTAATTCATTTTTTTTTAAATTTGTTTTGTGGTATTAATCTACTTTTTAAATTTAAAAAGTCGAATAAGGCAACATAAGATCTGTTCATTTGTGTTGCACGAAATTGCACTAACCTACACTTTTTTTATGTAAGAAGATATCAATTAGAAGATATCTGTGCAAGTAACTGCAGTTTCAACACAAAAGGTTTGTTCTTTTGTAGTACACAATTTGCACCAACCTGCACTGATTTTTTTCCAATTATCTCCCACAAACAAATGCGAGCCATCTTAAATTTATATTAAAACCAGGCATTATTGCACCTAGCCGTGGGCGTCCACTTTACTTGGCTAAACCACCAGTGAACGGACACAGTGTTGCCAGACCGTTTTTATTTGGTACTACATTCTGATTGAAAAAGTACCAAATTTAATTAAAATGTACTAGATCTTCCCAAAATAGACGAGGCCCGGTATAATTATGCTTTCTGGCTTTATTCAGTACAGAAAGCACTATCAGTGTCTAGGATGTATTATTTATTAATTATCAAAAATTTTAATATGTATTGAAGCCTTGCAAAAACAATAATTTTTATTTGATAAGCCTTGGAAGACCAGTACCTGGTAAACAGGAATTCAGCAGTATTTACTACGTCGAAAGATATATATCTTTCGACGATGGTATTTATATCAATCCAATTTTCGTCAATCGAATACGCCTCAGGATAGCGCCACAACCGTCTTAAGTGGAGGCGGTTGTGGTGGTAGAGCGTTTACCGGTTGTAACCGGGCTGACAACCGGTGAACCCTGAAAAACGCCTTGTATTCTAAAATTCAAAACCACAGAAAAATAAAGGAGTAATGTGTACACAGTCCCTGCGAGTTGCAAGAGCTCTGGTCTAAGCGCGAGATCGGGAGGTGAGCTGGCTAACCTGGCTAACATTGACGCGGGCCAGCACGAAGAGAGAAATATTTGAGGTTACATCGTTACATCAAAGCAGTGAACTCAATACTACCAGTATCGAGTTCACTGCATCAAAGACATCGTTCAAATCCGTAGGTTATGTATAATCTTATTTTGTTTATATTTAAAAAAAAACTAGTTTTCTCTAACAAGCCCTTTATTTTTCTATGGTTTATATGTAGTTAGGAGGTTATGCCTTATTGTATAGGGGGCCGCAGACTAAAACAAATGAAGTGATTCATATAAAAATTGCTTGTATTCCAATGTTTTTACTTTTATAATATAGTAATTTTCTTTTTGATTTGTTATGAAAAAAATAACTACCTCTCTGGATACATAAAGAGATAGGTACAAGGAAACATTTGTTGCCAATTCGGAAGTGTTGAAGAAAACTAGCAATGAAATTTAGCAGAATATCTATATTTTTATAGAAGGAAAATTGTTGTAATTACAATATTATAATGAATAGTTTAAAAACAAGAAGAATTCCAGCAATAGAATATTATTTTTGCACAAATCTAACAAGAAAATAGTGGTATAAAAAGTAATTTTGGTATGTTATTGAAGATGAAAGATGTATTTTTTGGTAAAATTCACATATACCTAAATGATGAACTTTATTTTTCCTACATTTTTTGTTAGTGTGTGAAGGTAGGTACCTGCTTAGGTTGGGTTTATGATAAATTAGATGCCCATCTGCAATAGAAGTGTATATAGTTTTGTTTTAAAGTATTGAAGGAAGGTTTTTTCTTTTAATTTCTTGTATCAAAACATAAACTTTTGCCAAATCAAACCCAATCAAAAACATGACTTTAATCACACCATATTGTGTAATTAGTTTAATTCATCGTTAAGTGCTCTCTTCGTTAAAAACAAATGAAAAAGTAAACAACACCTTGGTTTTTTAGTGGCAATTGTCAGTTTAATCATTGAGTAGCCAAAAATTTGGGATGTTGCAGAAAAAAAAAATTTAACGCTCTGTTAAACTGAGAGTCTTTTGTTTTTAACGAAGAGTTAGGATTTAACGCTTGATTAAAAGTTTTGTGCAACCCGCTGTACATTTTTTTATATTCGTTTGTTTCAACAAGTATTTGCTTTTTTCGTATACTGTAGCTTCAAATTAAATTTAACATCTGTAAAAAAATCATATTAGTAGGGTAATATATGAATAAAAAATATTAAATGCGTATTACATAAACCTCACTTTTACTTAAGTGAATCTTCGGCCAATCACATTATCTCCAGATTACGAATGTAGAGTTATCTAGTTGTAAGTATTGAGACAGCGATATTATCTAGCCATTGCCGAAAAAAACGACTCAAAATAGGTGCTAGTGAATTAACGATTTATGTCATTTAACGCAAATGTCTAAAAAGCCGCTAATAAATTTTATCGCCCTTCCCCGCTCGCGTAAGGACAAATAACAACACAATCGTCTACTAATTAAACGCTGACCATAACATTTTCACCGCTACTAAATTTAAATTGTTTCATCAGCTCACTCTAAATAAGTGCTTTTGTTACCGAAATCACGACCGGCTAATTTCCACTGGCTTCTTCTGTTATTACAAATCATATTCATAATTACAAAGCAAATAAAGCCACTCTCCCCCATTTATAGTATTAGACCCGCCCTTCTGAAATTTCTGCCCAATCGGATGCCACTTTCATGCAACGCCACTCCAATAGCATGGCTTCAGTCCCTTCCGACGTGGCGCAGCTTCCATTCCGAATGGAGCTTTCAGGAATTCTTCTCCGTTTCAGGCAGCGTTTAGTGCTGAAATATCGCCTTAATAAGAGAGAAGAGAGTCAACAGTAGCGAATTTGAATATGCCCTAGTGTTTAGACAAAATGACCATGTTAATGATGGAACGCATAATAACGACTCCTCATAAAGTACAAGAACTTATTTCACCTGAAAAAGAACGGTCTCTGCAGTCAGAACCCCAAATGTATCTACAACCAAAAAGAATATCCGATGATTCACGTGATGCTGAAATGTGCGAAGAAAAGTCAGATGATGATGAAGATCTTAATGTCGATGTTGAAAATGATGAAACATCTCTGTGTCCTGTTGACCTTACTAGAAGAGAGAAGTTTTCTTTTGAAACCAACTTTAACTGTAGCAAAACTGATTCCAGTAGTGATTTTACTAGTTTTAAAAATGAACTTAAAAGAACTGAAAGTGTTTGTAGTGATGGCAGCAGAAGTCGGAGTCCTAGGGATACAAGTCCGTCGGTAGTGCCGCATCAAAATAGACGCTTAGCGTTTTCCGTAGAAAATATATTGGACCCAAATAAATTTACGGGTAGACAAGATCTTTTTAGGGATGGTATTTGTTGTTGGAAACGCTTAGAATCATCTAGAGATTCACCAGACTATGAAGGTAGCGACACAGGTGGGTAATTCTGAATGTTTTTATTAATAAAAATTTAAGATGACCAAAATCATTAGGACAGTTTATTTACAATACTCATGGAAAATAAATATTTAAAATTCAATTATTAAATGAGTTTTTTAATTTTTATTTAATTCTTAGGTAATTTTGTTGTACCTAAGTATCTTTATATTTAAAAGGTAAAAATTAATTTATTTGTATTTAGTTTGAGGCTTGCGACCTTGCTGTATGGATTCCTTGACATTTCATTGTTAAAAAACTATACATATTCTTAATTACTAAATACGTAAAAACGTATAATACAAACAACCGAAATACACTTAGGTGTAAAATGTTGTTTTTTGTTAGTGATTTTTACATACAAAAATATTTATGATATTTTACTTCTACCACCCTAAGCAGTGGCAGTTTTCGTGTAGGATCAATTGTGCAGTGAACACCCTAAAAATCTACTCAAAAAGAAGTTTTTTTACCTTATATCTATACTATTATACATCAACCATAATTTGTTTTAATTTTTTTACTATAATTTTAAATTTTACATTTAAGTACTTTTACATACTTTATAGATTTTTGTATTTTTATAATAGTCAAGCTGTTTTCTTTCACCGTCTAACATTAACATTAGTACGAGCTCTAGCTGTTCAATAACAGACCGTGTGTTGGAGAAAGAGGAATCCGACGCGTGAGACAAAACATCGTCGTATCAAAATAATGCAAATTTTAGCGTTCTGGCGTGCACTGCACAATGCACCTGAATCATATCAGTGGTCAGCTGATAGAATGGTGATAAATATTGATATACGCGGGAGCCCAGACGGCTAGTAGAGGTAGTAGGTTATTTTCGAGGTTATCTTGATTAAAATGGAGTACCAGATTTTAAATTTTAATCGCGTAATTGAAGTCTTTGCAAAAATGACGAACAGGAGAATAAACTTTTCCATTAATAAGCTTAAATTGATATGCATTTTTTGCAATATTTCTCTTCGTATTTTGCTTTTATAACCACCGAGTTGAACACCCAGTTTAATACCTCACGAGCCGCCACTGACCCTAAGCCATTTATTTATTTATTTCGTCTAATCTCTTATTATAATACGTCTAGACAAAACTTTTCTTTTATCGCTCCAAAAGGAAATTAAAAATCGAACTATCTGCCTGTAGTTTTGGACAAAAAGTAAAGTAACAAATTGGTTATTTAGAATTTCGTTAATAAGTACTTAAATGTTTCTTATTAGATTTAAGTAAAATTATTAATTAAAATAGTTGCTTATTTCATCTGTATTGGTTGGTGGAACTATGAGTAAAGAAAATGAGTACTTAATCAAAAATTTTCACGTGATTAGAACGATAAGTTTATCAATTCAGCTAGTTTAGTTACTGCCGTCTTCTCTTCTATTGATATAAAGTTCACATATCATACGCCTTTTTTTATTTATACAAAATTAATTTTTTTTCCTCCAACATTACACGCTTTGCATTTTTGATATCGTCCCTGGAGGATCTCGTTCAGTTGTCGATTCCGTTTGGTTTAGAGACGATCTAGAAAGCCGTAGCTTTAGAGCGAAATCTGAATATTGTTTATTGTATCATTATACATTTGCATCATATTACTATGGATAAATCAATCTGTGATACCAATAATGAAGTGTAAGCGTCCCATATCATACCATGGATGATGAGAAGCTTTCCACTAAAAAACGCTTCATTCACCAAGATTAGTTAATTGTAGATGTAGCGTACTAGGTATTATTTAACCTTGCATTAAGTGGTCGCTTAACGCGTTTCAGTTCATCAATATTAATGGTTTTATAATGCCCGTCATTGCTAAAAAAGCTGTCGTGTGATTGCAAACCATACAGGCTTATTTCTTCCAGAAGTAAACAGCTTTTAGCCTGATGTCTACCAAATAGCGTTATGTTCACAAACCTTTTTCGAAGTATCCTAATCAAGATCTTTGTTCTTGGACTAATCGAAACTTGCTGAAATTTAAGCAGTGATTCTGGATGCGAATGTCCAAGATAGCTTTCAGAAGTACTGATTGTTTTTCAGGGCCTTTTCAATTTTAGTACATGTAATAATCGCTCTCTTTTGTTATTACATGATTTTTTTTTGCGAAGCTGCATTCAGCCCCAGCAGTCCAAAATCCTGATCAAATGTGATTGTCTTGTCGAACTGAATAAGAAATGATTTAAAATATTTGCATGTTTTTGTTCACTTAATCAGTAATCGACTAAAAATAATAAAAATGTGTACTAAATAACAATGAAAATTATAAAGTTGATTTGCAGATTGATTAAAAATTGAATCAAGGAACCTAATCAAAAATATATAATTTAACATGTCTCGAGGTTAATCAATTAAGTTTTACAGTGCATAAACATCTTTGTTCAAAAATACCATCAATTAACAAGAAAGATATGACGTTTTTATTCTAAAATGTTTGATAATCTTAAAAGTATACAGTATCCTTCATAATGTTTTAAACCCATGTGTATTTTTTGTTATAATCCTAAAGACCAAAAGCACATTATCTGTATTATAAATGCAAAAAAAATTAGTCACATTGGTAGAAATACATATAGATATGATGATAACTAAAACTTTTTTGTATTTATAATAAAAGTTTTTCGGTTTTTAAGGAATATGTTATAAGAAAATAGTTATAAGTTGAAAACATTATGGATAATCTTGCACTTGTCACTTTTAAGATTATAAAATATTCTAGAGGCATATTACATTTTTGTTAAGTCATGATAATATTGTCCTATATTATTACAAAATAGCATACAATTTATTCAATTTCATTTGAGGACTTGGGGTATCGGGTTATTAAGAACAAGGCAGAATTAAAATAATACGACTTACTGAGGTTTTAAGATTGCAGAAATATTATTTTGAACGTGAGACTTACAACTAAAAATCATTTTTAGTTATTACTTCTAGTTAATATTCTTTAAGATTTAACTCTACGTACCGGTCGCTTATGACAAAAAAGATACTTTGTGGTAAACAGGAACATCTTTAAAATTGTTTCGTTTTCTCTTTTGGATGGCATATAAATAAGCATCTCTCGCACTCTCGTCACCATCACATTTTATGCGATTTTCTAATTTTTCTTAAAATTATAAAGATAGTGTGTATCGTTGTATCGTTGTATTTCGGAACTGGCTCTTAAAAAATAACATTAACTGTATACCTACTACATACATTTCGATAAGCTGTAGATTGAACCGCACAACTGAGTAAAATAACTTGCTCTTTCTGATCTTACCTACTAACTGAGTAAAATACTAAAAAAAATTTACACGCGAATAACCGTTTCTAAATATTTTCAGACATAATATCGTTAGAGATTTTTCGATTGTTATGAAAGTTTGGTGCTTGTCACTTTCGAGAATGAGTTTTTTTAACAAAGCCTCGGACGTTGGTCAAGTGGTTTTGCATAAAATATCATGAGCGAAATTGTCAAAAAGCAATAAACTTGAATAAAACAATAGAACAATTTTGTCTTGAAAATTTCCTCTCGAATGGTATTCGACAAGGCAATTTCACGAAAAAAAAAGACTTTTAGGTAAATAGAGTTATTTATTTAACAAAAAACTTTAAGCTGACAGGTTAAAGTGACAATGATTTTTTTAATGGCAATAAGACTTTTTTTATTTCACAGGTAGGTACCAACCAATTTTCTTTTAAACAGTAAAAAAGTATCTTGTTTTAAATACAAAATTGTTAGGTGCAATTAGAAACTACATTTAAAAAATCGTTTTAAATTATGTTTTCTTTTACTTCTAAGATAAAAGTAAGGCATTTTTATGGCAACCTTGCTCTAATTTTAAAAGTATTTTGAGTAAATCTTTACTTGTCCAAAAAATTAGAATGGGATACTTTTAAGGTAATTTTGCGACGATATTTAAGTGATATATACAGTTTCAAACTTAAATAGCGTAGCTTGAACATCCTACTTTTCGTTTTGCATTACCAATATTAAAGAATTCTTATAATTGGATGAAAACCAATTTTTCAAAAGTAAGAATAACCTCAGTTTAAAAATACAGTTTTTTGTGTGTAACCACCGTTAAATCAACCTTATGCAGAGCTGTTTCGTATGTTTAGCAATAGTGAAGTAGTTAGACAGTTCAGTTATTCATTGATAGTTAATTATCTGTGATGGGTTACAAGCAGATTGCTAAATCATCATAAAAGATTAAGAAAAAAAAAGATATTTTCAAAAACTTAACGGAAGAATCCATTATCATTAAAACTGGTCTAATTTGTCAATTATAAGAGTTTAAATTGGTAAGTGAAAGAATATATGTATTTTATATATTATATATTTTGGAGCTTTTTTTCGCAAATTTATAAAGACTATTTTAATAAGTGAAAAACATCTACCTTGCAGTTTTTTCGCCTCTGCCTGAACCAATCATATTAGAAATTCAAACAACCTACATGGTTTTTCAGCGGTAAAATTTTTTTACCTCAATTAAATAAATAACTGTGTTAACCTAAAAGTGTTATTTTTTTTTTTCGTGAAATAGTCATGTCGAATACCTACCATTCGAAATAATTTGGCCTTCGAGATAAAAATTTGTAGACCAAATTTTTCTCTTATGTTATTCAAGTTTGTTGCTCTTTGGCAATTTTGCTCATGACATTTTATTCAAAACCAATTGACTGACGTCTCGTAGCTTTGTTTAAAATGTCATGCTGGAAAATGCCAAGGCAACAAACTGTCATAACAATCAAAAAATTTTTTCGAAAATTTTTTCTCTCTTATGATATTAAGTAATATATCTGAAAAAAAAATCATATAAAATTAAATTAAAATGACCTAACTAAAACAATTTTCGGATTATATTGTACATTCCGATATGAAAATTTATTTGGAGAACAAGTAGGTTAATCGAACAAATAGACTTACAAGGTGTGTGAAATTTATATAGGTACTATAGTGATTTACTGACAGATTTTATCTGGTAAACTAGCCGTGTTTTCCTTTGTCAGCGTGTCTTCGGAAGTTCTTACCATATGGAAAAACTTTTATTATTGATTTTAAGAAAAAAAAGTGCATTTTTATAAAAAGTTCTGCACGTGAGAAAATAGCATTTCCATTCAGAAATTTTATCTAGTACATACAGGGTGACTCAAAAATGTAAAAGTCCTAATACACGTGAAGCTAAAAAGACATAAAATCGTTATTTAAATGTAAACTGCCTGCAAATGTGCTAGAATTAACTTTTTTATGTTAGTAAAATAGGTTTGGAACATATAGGAGGTCCCAAAAATATTTTTTTATCACCTTTACAAAAAAAGTATATATTCATAAAAAGTTCTACATTGTGAAAAAAGAGCATTATTATTCAAAAATTTTATATAGGACATACAGGTGGCAAAATAATTTAAATTTAAATTGTGACTTTCGGCTGTTTAAGCCTACATCAAGTTTATAAATAACCATGCTCATTTTTTGCAAGGTAGAACTTTTTATGAAGATATACTTTTTTTGTAAAGTTGATAATTTTATTTTTGGGACTCCTGTATGTTCCAAACCTAATTCACTAACATAGAAAAAGTTAACCCTAGTATATTTACAGTGGCAGTTTACCTTTAAATAACGATTTTGTGTCTTTTTAGCTTCACGTGGTTTGGGACTTATACATTTTTGAGCCACCCTGTATGTCCAATATCAAATTTGGGAATGACAATGCTATTTTCTCATGATGCCGAAGTTTTCAATAATAACAATTTTTACAATATGGTAAGAAATTCCGAAGACACGCAGTATTTATGTATATATATATATATATATATATATATATATATATATATATATATATATATATATATATATATATATATATATATATATATATATATTAGACTGTTTCAAAAAAATTGAGTCGAACATGTCAGAACAAAGAAGCTCAAGAGACACTTTTCACGCGGAATTAATTGGTCTTAAAGAAACACATATCAATTCAAAAGTTCATGTCAATCTTAACGCATTTTCGAGAAATTTTAAAATTTTAAAAGAAACATTTAAAAAAGAAAATATTAAACAGCCTGTATCTCGAAAAAGAAGCGTTTAAGGATCCATGTCTATATAAACTTATTTTCATATTTTTAGATGTAGAATCTGCCCTTAAAATTTCTAACATCTTTTTGCAACACCCTGTATATCTATGCAGGGTGTTAAGAAATTCACTGCATATATTGAAATCGGTAAATGCTGGAATGAATTCAGACTGAATAAAAATATTCATAAATTGCGCTTCATGATAAAAAAGATAGATATCGTCCCTCAAAAAAAAAAATGTTTAGTAACTGCGCACCACTGGCAATAAATACATGGCCATATAAAAAACAGCGAGAAACGTCAGTTACAGAAAAAAACTTTTGTTTTGACGTGTCACTGTGACGTTGCCAATTCTCTCTAGAATATTTCTATGTAACAGGTAATAATATTTTTGTTACCTTTAAAGTAACAAATCATACTAACTCTTTTAAAACATTCAGTTTCAAAAAGTCAAAATACTACAACACAAAAAATCAAGAGAACAGCTGTTCAAACCAAGAGTAAAATTTTGTTCAACTAGGCCGACCAGAAATTTTTGGAGAAACAAGAGTACCTATACAAAAATTTTAGTTCCAAATTAGCTTTAAACAAAAAATCCTAACACTTAAGCATGTACTGTTTTTAATTTGTCTCTTTTTAATCATATTTACAGAAGATTTGGCTTTTATTAACAGGTGTTTTTAGATCGTCCTTAATTTTTAAGCGAAAGTCCTCACAACTTAAATTAATAATAAACTTTACCCTAATAACCTCTTTCAGTGTTAAGTCAAGTCAAGATTTTTTTTGATACAAGGAAAAGTTATTTCAAATGCATCATTGTATTTACACTTGCCTATCGCACTTATTTACGACAAAAAATTCAAAAACTCGACAAAATAACTACAAAAACGAACGCGCTTCCAAACGACGCACTACGAGGCTCTTGACTGGAATGAAAATTCAAAAAGAAACGAACTTTCTCTGTGGGACTCGCACGCTGTTCAAACAATAATAAAGTTTATTACTATTACTACACAATACAACTCACCCGTTTGGTTAAAACATGAAATTCCAACAAACACTACCAAGCAAGTGTTTTGTTTTCTTATAAATGGTCAACACTATAAACATATATCACTAAGCAAAAGTTTTTTTCTGTAACTGATGTTTCTCGCTGTTTTTTATATGACCATGTATTTATTGCCAGTGGTGCGCAGTTACTAAACAATTTTTTTTGAGGGACGATATCTATTTTTTTTATCATGAAGCGCAATTTATGAATATTTCTATTCAGTCTGAATTCATTTCAGCATTTACCGATTTCAATATATGCAGTGAATTTCATAACACCCTGCATAGATATACAGGGTGTTACAAAAAGATATTAAGGAAATTTTAAGGGCAGATTCCACATCCAAAAATATGAAAATAAGTTTATACAAACATGGATCCTTAAACGCTTCTTTTCCGAGATACAGGGTGTTTAATATTTTCTTTTTTAAATGTTTCTTTTTAATTTCTCGCAAATGCGTTAAGATATTGACATGAATTCTGGTACAAGCCAGTATGTAATCAAAGGGTACCTTGACGTGCAAAAATTTATTTTCTAAAGTACTTGCATCAGTGGCGTGCGTGCGGGTAGGTCTTTATTTTTAGCGAAAAAAGTAGCACGCCACTGATTTTTTGCAAAATTGATACCGTTTTCTTTAAGCCCAATTCATTCTGCGTTAAAAGTGTCTCTTGAGCTTTTGTGTTCTGAAGCGCCGTTTTCAAGATACAAATTAATTTATTTCTTACAATAAAAACAAATTATGAAAATGAATTTTTTTAAAATATTTTTTGTTCAGAAAACGGTGCTTTTTGATTTATATATATATATATATATATATATATATATATATATATATATATATATATATATATATATATATATATATATATATATATATGTATACAATATACATACAGGGTGTTACAAAAAGATGTTAAGAAATTTTAACGGCAGATTCTACTCCTAAAAATATGAAAATAAGTTTATATAAACATGGATTTTTGAGATACAGGGTGTTTAACATTTTCACACCTCAAGTATTCCGAAGAGTTAGGAGAAATATGCGAAGACGATTTAGAGCATGTATTGAAGCACGGAGAAGCCATTTCCAGCATCTACTATAATTTTAAATCAAAAAGCACCGTTTTCTGAACAAAAAATATTTTAAAAAAATTCATTTTCATAATTTGTTTTTATTGTAAGAAATAAGTTAATTTGTATCTTGAAAACGGCGCTTCATAACACAAAAGCTCAAGAGACACTTTTAACGCAGAATGAATTGGGCTTAAAGAAAACGGTATCAATTTTTCAAAAAATCAGTGGCGTGCTACTTTTTTCGCTAAAAATAAAGACCTACCCGCACGCACGCCACTGATGCAAGTACTTTAGAAAATAAATTTTTGCACGTCAAGGTACCCTTTGATTACATACTGGCTTGTACCAGAATTCATGTCAATATCTTAACGCATTTTCGAGAAATTAAAAAGAAACATTTAAAAAAGAAAATATTAAACACCCTGTATCTCGGAAAAGAAGCGTTTAAGGATCCATGTTTGTATAAACGTATTTTCATATTTTTGGATGTGGAATCTGCGCTTAAAATTTCCTTAATATCTTTTTGTAACACCCTGTATATCTATGCAGGGTGTTATGAAATTCACTGCATATATTGAAATCGGTAAATGCTGGAATGAATTCAGACTGAATAGAAATATTCATAAATTGCGCTTCATGATAAAAAAAGATAGATATCGTCCCTCAAAAAAAATTGTTTAGTAACTGCGCACCACTGGCAATAAATACATGGTCATATAAAAAACAGCGAGAAACATTAGTTACAGAAAAAAACTTTTGCTTTGACGTCAATAGTCACTGTGACGTTGCCAATTCTCTCTAGAATATTTCTAAAGTTTTCAGTTTATTAATGGTACTATGATATATGTTTATAATGTTGACCATTTATAAGAAAACAAAACACTTGGTAGTGTTTGTTGGAATTTCATGTTTTAACCAAACGGGTGAGTTGTATTGTGTAGTAATAGTAATAAACTTTATTATTGTTTGAACAGCGTGCGAGTCCCACAGAGAAAGTTCGTTTCTTTTTGAATTTTCATTCCAGTCAAGAGCCTCGTAGTGCGTCGTTTGGAAGCGCGTTCGTTTTTGTAGTTATTTTGTCGAGTTTTGAGATACAGGCTGTTTAATATTTTCTTTTTTAAATGTTTCTTTTAAAATTTTAAAATTTCTCGAAAATGCGTTAAGATTGACATGAACTTTTGAATTGATATGTGTTTCTTTAAGACCAATTAATTCCGCGTGAAAAGTGTCTCTTGAGCTTCTTTGTTCTGACATGTTCGACTCAATTTTTTTGAAACAGTCTAATATATATATATATATATATATATATATATATATATATATATATATATATATATATATATATATATATATATATATATATAGAAAAATGGAAGATTTCTTGGCCTATAGGTAATATAATAAATGTAAATGCGAAGATTTACTTCTTCGCTAGTGCAGCGAAAAGGCCGTGAATGAAAAATAAAAATAATGAGTACTATCTTTGATTCTGGTCTGGGTGACCTCCTGCTATCGATTTCTGGGCCCTTACCCATCAGCGGGCAGGCTTACACCCAGGGTGGCTGAAGAACAGACCACGATTTGACCAGAATCAAAGAGAGTCCTTATATCCAAAATGATCGGAAAGGATGGGTAAGATGTAGTGGCTCGCGCCAACTAGTTCACCCAGTGTTGCTCCAAAAATGTTTGGCTGCTAACACAATAATACTCGAAAGTATGTCGAATGTCGATTTTCTCGACGTCGACGGTACAAATGCACCATTGTACAACAATAGTAGAAAAATGGAAGATTTCTTGGCCTATAGGTAATATAATAAATGTAAATGCGAAGATTTACTTCTTCGCTAGTGCAGCGAAAAGGCCGTGAATGAAAAATAAAAATAATGAGTACTATCTTTGATTCTGGTCTGGGTGACCTCCTGCTATCGATTTCTGGGCCCTTACCCATCAGCGGGCAGGCTTACACCCAGGGTGGCTGAAGAACAGACCACGATTTGACCAGAATCAAAGAGAGTCCTTATATCCAAAATGATCGGAAAGGATGGGTAAGATGTAGTGGCTCGCGCCAACTAGTTCACCCAGTGTTGCTCCAAAAATGTTTGGCTGCTAACACAATAATACTCGAAAGTATGTCGAATGTCGATTTTCTCGACGTCGACGGTACAAATGCACCATTGTACAACAATAGTAGAAAAATGGAAGATTTCTTGGCCTATAGGTAATATAATAAATGTAAATGCGAAGATTTACTTCTTCGCTAGTGCAGCGAAAAGGCCGTGAATGAAAAATAAAAATAATGAGTACTATCTTTGATTCTGGTCTGGGTGACCTCCTGCTATCGATTTCTGGGCCCTTACCCATCAGCGGGCAGGCTTACACCCAGGGTGGCTGAAGAACAGACCACGATTTGACCAGAATCAAAGAGAGTCAGAGTCAGAGTCAGAGTTTCCGATCATTTTGGATATAAGGACTCTCTTTGATTCTGGTCAAATCGTGGTCTGTTCTTCAGCCACCCTGGGTGTAAGCCTGCCCGCTGATGGGTAAGGGCCCAGAAATCGATAGCAGGAGGTCACCCAGACCAGAATCAAAGATAGTACTCATTATTTTTATTTTTCATTCACGGCCTTTTCGCTGCACTAGCGAAGAAGTAAATCTTCGCATTTACATTTATTATATTACCTATAGGCCAAGAAATCTTCCATTTTTCTACTATTGTTGTACAATGGTGCATTTGTACCGTCGACGTCGAGAAAATCGACATTCGACATACTTTCGAGTATTATTGTGTTAGCAGCCAAACATTTTTGGAGCAACACTGGGTGAACTAGTTGGCGCGAGCCACTACATCTTACCCATCCTTTCCGATCATTTTGGATATAAGGACTCTCTTTGATTCTGGTCAAATCGTGGTCTGTTCTTCAGCCACCCTGGGTGTAAGCCTGCCCGCTGATGGGTAAGGGCCCAGAAATCGATAGCAGGAGGTCACCCAGACCAGAATCAAAGATAGTACTCATTATTTTTATTTTTCATTCACGGCCTTTTCGCTGCACTAGCGAAGAAGTAAATCTTCGCATTTACATTTATTATATTACCTATAGGCCAAGAAATCTTCCATTTTTCTACTATTGTTGTACAATGGTGCATTTGTACCGTCGACGTCGAGAAAATCGACATTCGACATACTTTCGAGTATTATTGTGTTAGCAGCCAAACATTTTTGGAGCAACACTGGGTGAACTAGTTGGCGCGAGCCACTACATCTTACCCATCCTTTCCGATCATTTTGGATATAAGGACTCTCTTTGATTCTGGTCAAATCGTGGTCTGTTCTTCAGCCACCCTGGGTGTAAGCCTGCCCGCTGATGGGTAAGGGCCCAGAAATCGATAGCAGGAGGTCACCCAGACCAGAATCAAAGATAGTACTCATTATTTTTATTTTTCATTCACGGCCTTTTCGCTGCACTAGCGAAGAAGTAAATCTTCGCATTTACATTATATATATATATATATATATATATATATATATATATATATATATATATATATATATATATATATATATATATATATATATATACACACAGTGACCGGTAAAAAGTTCGCAACATATGGGAAAAATTTTTATTAGGATAGTATCGGAAAAACTTTCCCAGGGGATCGGTTCTGCATGTCCGATAACCTAAAAATCGATTTTGACATACGTCACGTGACCACTGGTATAGCGTCAAATTAAAAAAAAAATTGTTAATTTACAAAAAGTGAGGTTAGTTGACGAGATATCAAAAAAAGTTATTTGAAAAAATTGCTTAGAATCAAATTCTAGGTCCTTGTGCAAAATTTTAAGATTTTATTTAAAAAAATTGGAAAACTCAATTTTTTTAAAATATTTTTTTATCGATTTACAAATTTCCGGTTTTTTTCGTTTAGATAGCTTGGCTAATGTAAAGCCCATGTATCTGGATGAAAATAAACGAATGTAGTAGTTTTTTCTACAATTGACAGGACAAAATTAAAAAAAACAGGGTTTCGCCGGACGCTAGCTGTTGCAATGATTTGTATCTAGCAGCAGTGTCAAAATTTTAGAGACATTTCAATGAGATTACATTGAGAAAACCTTAATCGTCTTAAATATATCTGAAGTTCGACTTTTTGTAAAGTTAAGGGGATTAAAATAGATAATAAACAAAAAATTACCTGTTTATTTAATCGAAATTTTATAAACGAAAACCAATGTAAGAAAAACTTAAAAGTAGTCAAATTCTGTACTAACAACACAAAAAATCATTGTTCTTCCTTGGGTGCACAAAATTTAAAACTCAGTATGACCACCATTTCTCTCCATACATACTGTTGTTCTCGAGCGCAACTCTCGATTAACATTTCGGAGCATTTTACGATTTATTTGCAATACACAATTTATAATGACATTCTCTAAATTTTGTATATTCCTAAAGGGTCGATGTTTGTACACAGGGTTCTTTAGGTATCCCCACATAAAAAAATCTAACGGAGTCAGATCTACAATTCTACAATTGACAGGACAAAATCGAAAAAATAGGTGTTCGCCGGACGCTCGCTGTTGCAATGGTTTGAATCTAATGAAATGACTGTATCAAGATTTTATTAAGATTTTTCGCACATAAATTTAACAACCAGGTCTATTTAGTTGTACTTAAAACTACCAAAGCAGGCTCTGAAATTAAAACAACCAAATAATCTAGTAGGTTAAAAACAACAGAAAAATGTCAAACAAATTATAATTTGTTTGATTTCAACCTATGTCATTGGTTTATGTCTCGCATCTTACTAAGTTTGATATTTTACATAAGTTTATTAATATTTTATTCCTTAAAATGGCACCCACACTACTTCTTCAGGAAAAGATAGAAATTATTTTAATTTCTGGAGATAATTACAAAAGCCATAGAGAAACAGCAGCAATTTTTAATGAGAGGCACCCCGATAAATCCCTCCATTATTCCACAGTATCTCGTCTAGTCAATAAATTTAAAGAAACGGGATCGGTAGAAAATCAGTATAAAGTTTCCCATGAAAAACCGGTAACAGGTGACGAAGGTTCTCTGGATGTGTGTTTGTCGATCACAGAAACACCCCAATTAGCAGTTAGTCAAATATCGGAGATCACTAACATTCACGAAAGATCTGTGCGGAGGATATTAAAAAGAAACAAATTTCATCCGTACAAACCTAAATTTGTACAAGTATTAAAAGATAGGGATTATGACGCCCGCTTCGATTTTTGTGCCTGGTTCCAGGGTATGATTGAGGAAGATTTTAATTTCCCAAAGAACGTTCTTTTCTCGGATGAAGCTACATTTACCTCTAACGGAACCGTCAGTTCACAAAACTGTAGATGGTGGGCCACCGAAAACCCAGACTTTGTAATTCAGAGTAAAGACCAATATAGTTTTAAGGTTAATGTGTGGTGCGGAATTTTCAACCTCAGAATAGTGGGACCTTTTTTCTTTAGAGACAATTTAAATTCAGAACGATATTTAGAATTTCTACAAACTGACATATCTGACTTTTTAGACAATTTGTCATTAGCCGAAAGAAGAAATTTATACTTTCAACAAGACGGAGCTAGCATTCATTCCACAAATGAGGTGAAGAGATGGCTGGATCAAGAATTTGGAAACCAGTGGATAGGACGGTTTTCTGAAAATCCGTGGCCTGCGAGATCACCAGATCTGACTCCGTTAGATTTCTTTATGTGGGGATACCTAAAGAACTCTGTGGACAAACATCGACCCTTTAGGAATATACAAAATTTAGAGAATGTCATTAGAAATTGTGTATTGCAAATAAATCGTAAAATGCTCCGAAATGTTAATCGAGAGTTGCGCTCGAGAACAATAGTATGTATGGAGAGAAATGGTGGTCATACTGAGTTTTAAATTTTGTGCACCCAAGGAAAAACAATGATTTTTTATGTTGTTAGTACAGAATTTGACTACTTTTAAGTTTTTCTTACATTGGTTTTCGTTTATGAAATTTCGATTAAATAAACAGGTAATTTTTTGTTTATTATCTATTTTACTCCCCTTAACTTTACAAAAAGTCGAACTTCAGATATATTTAAGACGATTAAGGTTTTCTCAATGTAATCTCATTGAAATGTCTCTAAAATTTTGACACTGCTGCTAGATACAAATCATTGCAACAGCTAGCGTCCGGCGAAACCCTGTTTTTTTTAATTTTGTCCTGTCAATTGTAGAAAAAACTACTACATTCGTTTATTTTCATCCAGATACATGGGCTTTACATTAGCCAAGCTATCTAAACGAAAAAACTGGAAATTTGTAAATCGATAAAAAAATATTTTAAAAAAATTGAGTTTTCCAATTTTTTTAAATAAAATCTTAAAATTTTGCACAAGGACCTAGAATTTAATTCTAAGCAATTTTTTCAAATAAGTTTTTTTGATATCTCGTCAACTAACCTCACTTTTTGTAAATTAACAATTTTTTTTTTAATTTGACGCTATACCAGTGGTCACGTGACGTATGTCAAAATCGATTTTTAGGTTATCGGACATGCAGAACCGATCCCCCGGAAAAGTTTTTCCAATACTCACCTAATAAAAATTTTTCCCATATGTTGCGAACTTTTTGCCGGTCACTGTATATATATATATATATATATATATATATATATATATATATATATATATATATATATATATATATATATATATATACATGCATAGCTATCTTTTCGGCCTCCGTATGCCACGCAGGCACCCAAGCCTCCACTATGGTAGAAATAATGCTTATCTTATTAGTAACGTAATAATAGGGTGTTATACAATTAGTTAAAACTAAGCCTACTGACAAGAAGGATTGATTTTGCAGTGGTCTTTTTACTATTTTGTTTTAATTTTTTCTTAGAAAAAGGTTTAAATTTGTTTTACCTTTGTCTTAAATTTCGGTTAATAACAGAAAATAAATTTATTCTTAAAAATTTATAATATGTCTGGCAACGTTACAACAAATTAAATTGTTTTAAGTTTTTCCCGCGTAATTTTCTGTCAAGCGCTATGTCCGACCATGTGCTCGCTTAGCCTGGTGCGGCGAATATAGACTGGTTTTAGGGTATTTTTGAAAATTTTTAAAATGTTCGATTTAAGAAAAAAAAGTATTGGATATGTCTGTAGACTATCCCAGGAGTCGCCCATTCCAATGTATTAAATAATTTCCATAACACCCTTTATATATATATATATATATATATATATATATATATATATATATATATATATATATATATATATATATATAGTTAAGTATGTTTGGAATTATCGGGAGAACTACTGTTTCGTCTTCCTCGGTGTCTAAGTTGTTAATATACAGGGTGACGCGGATCTAAATGAACATACTTCAACACAAGACAAAGAATACCTTGGGGGTTCTTAATCACCCATCTTTGATAGTTCAATTGTCGATAGTTAATAAGATACAGGGTGTTTTATGAACTTCAGCAATTTTTTGTTCTTGTCATATTTTTTAATGCACTCCGTATAAAATTTTCATATTGGGTCAACATCTGTAACCTATCTGTCGCTTAAAATTGCAGTATCAGAAAATTTTAAATTCCAGGCCCGTATTAAAAAAAGTTGACATTTTCAATTTTTACATTTTTAACACCCTGTATATCAATGTTTTCAAAATATTATTTTTTTATTGGAAAGAGCATAAAGAATTGACCCTAACGGCATAATTTTCAAAGTTCCCGCACCCATCACTTGATTAGAATAAATGGTTGTTTTGTAAAAAATTTCAAAATGGTGCATATTTGGAAATTAGAAATTAAGAAAATAACAATAAAAAAGCAAAAACTGCTTCCGAAGTAAAAAAATAAATGTACTAAACGTTTAATAGTTTTAACGAGACTAAATTTTAGGGAACAACACAACAACAAATAACAAAGTAATAATAATAATAACAAAACTGCAAGATAATGATTGCTTTTTAGACATCGACAAAAAATCGTAAATTACAGTCAGAAATTTCAAACTTTGTGAAGTAGGCTTTGCCTCATTTAAAAACAAACCAAAGACTATCGAGTTACTGTTCCATAGCAACAATTCAAGTCACTATCAGATATGTGACAGTTGTCTGACCTTTGTTAGTATTCGGTTAACAATTATTGCAATTTTCTGTTGAAGATGCCTTACCAATTTTCAAATGCCGAATATGCCGACATTATTTTTGTATACGGTTTTTGTAACGGTAATGGAAGAGCTGCTGTTCGGGAATATCGTAGGCGATTTCCGGGTAGAAGATGTCCATATCACAAAACATTTGCAAATGTATTTTTATTTGCTGGAGAACATGGACATTTTCCCACCGACAATAATATTGATCAACCAATACGACATCCAGTTCAGGAGGAAGAAGATATCTTAAATCTTGTTGAAGATAATCCCAAAACATCTACTCGAAAAATTGCGACACGTCTAGGAATCCCGCAAAAAAGAGTTAATGTAACACTGCAAAAGGAAGGCTTGCATCCGTTTCATGTTCAAGAAGTTCAAAGATTGGAACCTGGCGATTATGCAAACCGGTTACTCTTTTGCCAGTGGCTCAGTAGACACCAAAGGAGTCTTTATCGAATCCTCTGGACCGATGAAGCACAATTTACCAGAGATGGTGTAAATAATTCAAGGAATTCCCATGTATGGTCGTTAGAAAATCCACATGCCATCAGACAATCGCATTCGCAGCACAAATTTTCCATAAACGTTTGGGCAGGTATAATAAATAATAAATTAATTGGGCCGCACTTTTTTGCTGAAAGATTAGATGGAAATCAATATTTAAATTTTTTACAAAACATTTTGCCAGGACTTATGCAGAATGAAAATGCTAACGTGAGAGGGCTCTTTTTTCAACATGATGGGGCCCCACCACATTTTGCAAGGGTTGTATCTGAATTTTTAAATATTACGTTTCCTAACAGATGGATAGGCCGTGGAGGGCCCCATTTATGGCCAGCCAGGTCGCCGGACTTTAATCCTATGGACTTTTTTTTCTGGGGGAATATGAAAAATTTGGTTTATTCAGAAGAAATCAACACGCGGGAGCAGCTTTTGCAACGAATTATTAATGCTTTTCAGGAAATAAAAAATAACCCAGACGCAATTAGAAAAGCAGTGTCAAATTTAAACATCAGAAGACGAAGATGTGAACAAGCCAATGGAGGGCATTTTGAACAGCTTCTTAAATAACAGTGTTCTGCTAAAGTGCTCTTAAAATTAATTCTTGCTAAAACTTTTTCTATGTATTAGATTTTAAGCAGTCGATTTTAACTTGCAGTTTTGTTATTATTATTATTACTTTGTTATTTGTTGTTGTGTTGTTCCCTAAAATTTAGTCTCGTTAAAACTATTAAACGTTTAGTACATTTATTTTTTTACTTCGAAAGCAGTTTTTGCTTTTTTATTGTTATTTTCTTAATTTCTAATTTCCAAATATGCACCATTTTGAAATTTTTTACAAAACAACCATTTATTCTAATCAAGTGATGGGTGCGGGAACTTTGAAAATTATGCCGTTAGGGTCAATTCTTTATGCTCTTTCCAATAAAAAAATAATATTTTGAAAAAATTGATATACAGGGTGTTAAAAATGTAAAAATTGAAAATGTCAACTTTTTTTAATACGGGCCTGGAATTTAAAATTTTCTGATACTGCAATTTTAAGCGACAGATAGGTTACAGATGTTGACCCAATATGAAAATTTTATACGGAGTGCATTAAAAAATATGACAAGAACAAAAAATTGCTGAAGTTCATAAAACACCCTGTATCTTATTAACTATCGACAATTGAACTATCAAAGATGGGTGATTAAGAACCCCCAAGGTATTCTTTGTCTTGTGTTGAAGTATGTTCATTTAGATCCGCGTCACCCTGTATATATCAATTCAATTTTTTTGAAACAGACTAATATATATGTATATATATATATATATATATATATATATATATATATATATATATATATATATATATATATATATATATATATATATATATATATATATATATATACAATATACATACAGGGTGTTACAAAAAGATGTTAAGAAATTTTAACGGCAGATTCTACTCCTAAAAATATGAAAATAAGTTTATATAAACATGGATCGTCAGCCGCTTCTTTTTTGAGATACAGGGTGTTTACTATTTTCACACCTCAAGTATTCCGAAGAGTTAGGAGAAATATGCGAAGACGATTTAGAGCATGTATTGAAGCACGGAGAAGCCATTTCCAGCATCTACTATAATTTTAAATCAAAAAGCACCGTTTTCTGAACAAAAAATATTTTTAAAAAATTCATTTTCAAAATTTGTTTTTATTGTAAGAAATAAATTAATTTGTGTCTTGAAAACGGCGAAAAAATTCTTTTCAAAAACAACCTTTTATTCTTTAGATGTGTGCAGCGAAGGATTTTCTGTCTCTTCCGCACAGAGAAAAACCAGGAGAGCTTTTCCTGGCCTTAGGGCAGGATGCCCCTGCCTACTTATATTTTAGTAGGCTATTGTGAACTGTATTATCTAGGACGCTAGCTGGATCCTTGCAAGGAACAAACACTACTTGAAACTTTTAATAAACACATATATTTTGTAAAAAAAAGAAATTTGTATAAAAAATGTAAAAAATCATAAAAACTAATCAAAACAAATCAACAGCAGATACCTTAAACTCGACTATAATAGAACCATACTCTCATTCGCTCTTAAAATCGCTTAATTGTAAAACAAATGTAGAATGAATGGAATTACATAATTAATTATAGCAATTGTCTTTAGCGCGAACATATACCTATATTTTTGGTAGATTAATTAATCAATCAATTATTATTGTTGGGGGTTTCTTGTCTCCCCCGAATCACTAGTTGCGGATCAAAACCATTAAACTTTAGGTTAGGTTCAAATAGATTATAGTTGTTAGCGAGTTAGCAACAACAGGTATAAATGTCATAAAATTTTAATGACCCCAGTCAGGTTACCAAGTCATTAAGAGGGATTACCTCAACCAGCATACTACATTCATTTCTTTGCTTTGAAGGAAATTTATATTTGCGGTTTACCGTCTGGAATCTTCTCACAATTCAACCAATGCTGAACACAAATCTAAATTATTTGTAACCAGGAACTAAGCACTTCTTCTTGGCACAAAAGAGTAACTGCGAAATTATTATTTTTATTTTACCGGAATTAAACCGAAGTAAATCTTCTTCGCACAGAAGTAATTTATATCGGAACAGATTGAATCTTCTTGGCACAGAAGAAAACTATGTGAATTTATATGTCGTATTGACGCGTAACTATACGATTGTTAGATTTTTCCCGTTTCGACGAGAAAAAATAGACATTAGAACAAGTCCGATGCGGGATTCGTGACCCGTCACCGTCTTTTTTCGTTCTCTGTTTCGACGAGAAAAAAATGGATTTTGGAACAAACCCGATGCGGGATTCTTTACCCGTCACCGTACTTTTCGGTTCTCTCTTTCGACGAGAAAAAAATGGATTTTGGAACAAACCCGATGCGGGATTCTTTACCCGTCACCGTACTTTTCGGTTCTCTCTTTCGACGAGAAAAAAATGGATTTTGGAACAAACCCGATGCGGGATTCTTTACCCGTCACCGTACTTTTCGGTTCTCTCTTTCGACGAGAAAAAAATGGATTTTGGAACAAATCCGATGCGGGATTCTTTACCCGTCACCGTACTTTTCGGTTCTCTCGTCTTTACTTTTTTCATTTTACCCTCCAGTTCAAGATGCCCCCCTTGTCCCGCGCGACCGGGAGACCGTTACAATTAGTCATGGGTTGTTCAGTAAATTTAGAAAGTATTTTGTGCCTTTAAAATTATGATAGAATAGCGAAACTCAGCCTGTGTGTAAGAGGAATTTCTTGTAAAAAACATGTTGCAATTAGATATGGGTTGTCGAAAGGATAACTACACCATCTTGAGTTGTAAATTTAGAAAGTATATTTATGCCTTTAAAATTTTGAAAGAATGGCAATACTTAGCCTTTGTGTAAAAAGAATTTCTTGTAAAAAATATATTGCTCTAGACCCGCATGGTTTTTAAGTCTTTTAGTCAGGGTGTGTTAAATCGTGATATATTATAAGAACATATTTACATAGAAATAAATTATAAAATATTAAAAGTAAAAAAAAATATTATATATACAGGGTGTCCCACGACGAACTGCCGCGATCGATTATGGAAAAAGTATAAATAGCAAAGATCTGAAAATTTGGTAACATACTAATGTCAATGGGGGCAATTCGGCTAAAATATTTTCAAAATGGTGGCACTTCCGGTTGTACCGGAAGTAGATATCAACTTGCTTATTTTAAATGGAACACCCTATATATTATTTCATTTTCGGATTTTACGTAAAATTCTAATCGCATTTCATGTATAATCTCCTATACCTAACTCTAACCGTTTTTGACATATTTCAAATTTTATGCCAAAAATGACGTTTGCAGGCCGAAAAATAATTATCGATTTTTCCTACATGAATGCCTTTATGATTTAATTGGGGTTGGTTTCCTTGTGGAAGGGGATCTACTTTAGTAGACTGTGTTGATAATTTGGTAATAAATAAATACAGGGTGATCAAAAACTAACATTAAATATGAAATTGAAAAAATCGTTAAAAGTCATTTTTTTCAAATGGAAGCCCCTATTTTTATAATTTTACCCTACTCAGCATTAAAAATAAGGGTAACTTTGTATAAGGTTGTCTATTCCGAAAATCGATAGTTTTAGAAAAAATGGCAGTTTAACATTTTTCTATTGTAAAAATCATATACGGTTTTCAAGTTTTGTTATTAGTTGGCCATGACCGCGAGGCGCGGAAAAAAAAAAACACTCGAGCACTACAGAAATGTCATTATTTCGTGCCATTTGACAATTATTGATAATAATCATGCCAGGGCGATTAAATTATACAAACGAAGATTATTTAAATTTGTTTATTATCGATGGGGAATGTAACAAAGTTTTATCAAGAACATGCGAGACATTTGCTGACAGATATCCAGATAAACAGAAACCGTCACGGAACAGTGTTAAACGAATAATGGAAAATTTCAAAAATTTTGGCACTGTTAAGGCAAAAATGCATAAAAGAAAACCCATTCTCAATGATGAAAATGTCGAAATTGCAATTTTGGGATATTTTGCGGCATATCCTATGACAGCATTAAGACAAGTGGCTCTACAAACAGGAATCTCAAAGGGCTCAATCCATAGAATTCTGTTGAAAGCTCATGGTGGAAATTTTGAACATTTATTAAAATAAGTTGTTTTCCTGAATTTTTGAAATTTTCCATTATTCGTTTAACACTGTTCCGTGACGGTTTCTGTTTATCTGGATATCTGTCAGCAAATGTCTCGCATGTTCCTGATAAAACTTTGTTATATTCCCCATAGATAATAAACAAATTTAAATAATCTTCGTTTGTATAATTTAATCGCCCTGGCATGATTATTATCAATAATTGTCAAATGGCACGAAATAATGACATTTCTGTAGTGCTCGAGTGTTTTTTTTGGCCGCGCCTCGCGGTCATGGCCAACTAATAACAAAACTTGAAAACCGTATATGATTTTTATAATAGAAAAATGTTAAACTGCCATTTTTTCTAAAACTATCGATTTTCGGAATAGACAACCTTATACAAAGTTACCCTTATTTTTAATGCTGAGTAGGGTAAAATCATAAAAATAGGGGGCTTCCATTTGAAAAAAATGACTTTTAACGATTTTTTCAATTTCATTTTTAATGTTAGTTTTTGATCACCCTGTATTTATTTATTACCAAATTATCAACACAGTCTACTAAAGTAGATCCCCTTCTACAAGGAAACCAACCCCAATTAAATCATAAAGGCATTCATGTAGGAAAAATCGATAATTATTTTTCGGCCTGCAAACGTCATTTTTGGCATAAAATTTGAAATATGTCAAAAACGGTTAGAGTTAGGTATAGGAGATTATACATAAAATGCGATTAGAATTTGACGTAAAATCCGAAAATGAAATAATATATAGAGTGTTCTATTTAAAATAAGCAAGTTGATATCTACTTCCGGTACAACCGGAAGTGCCACCATTTTGAAAATATTTTAGCCAAATTGCCCCCATTGACAATAGTTTGTTACCAAATTTTCAGATCTTTGCTATTTATACTTTTTCCATAATCGATCGCGGCAGTTCGTCGTGGGACACCCTGTATATTGTTATATAAAATTGCGTTGTCCGCAACATCCTCCCCCCGTTGAAGTGTACTTCAAGTGAAGGAATATAATAGTGATCGGGAACGTAGATTTGTTTATTGCTGTTCACCGTCCATGTCATCTCCCGGAAGAGGACACACCTTTGTAATGGATCTGATGAAGCTGCCTTCAGTTGTTTTAACTTCGACAGCTCGCACCTTGTTGTCCTTTCCGGGAAAGGTAGAAGTTATTCTGGCCAAAGGCCATTTGAGTGGTGCTCTGAAATCATCCACTAATAAAACCAAATCTCCGACTTGGAGATTTCTTTGTGGTTTTAGCCATTTGGCCCGTTTTTGCCAAACCAATGTCGTCCTTTTTTCTTCTGGAATATTTTGTATTTCCTCTTTAAGGTCAAAGTTTTTTAGGGTTAAATCTAGCTTGTGTAGAAACTTGGGACCGTGCCACCATAAATTTGATTGTATAAGTTCTCGTGGCATACTGCCTCTCGATAAAATATCCGCAGGGTTATCTGCGGATTTAATGTAATGCCACTGGTATTCGGATGTCAACGTTTGAACCTCCGATACTCTGTTGGCCACAAAAACTGACCAGCGAGACGGATGTCCCTTAATCCAGGACAGTACTACTTGTGAATCAGTCCACAGATGTACTGAATTACTAATTATGTTATTAGCAAATACTGACATAACTTTCCTTGTCAGTTTTGCCATTAAAACAGCTCCGCATAGCTCCA
This sequence comes from Philopedon plagiatum, assembly GCA_963971165.1. NCBI lineage: Eukaryota > Metazoa > Arthropoda > Insecta > Coleoptera > Curculionidae > Philopedon > Philopedon plagiatum. Next base: position 4,400 of record CAXARB010000173.1, on the reverse strand, counting down.
ACCTTGGTAGAGTCAGCTGTTTTAAAGGTGCAATTCTGCTTTTTGAAGTTATTAAATTGCAAGAAGTAGTATCATTATTATAGACCACACGCAGATAGACGCATGCGCCGTAGCATTTTAAGCTTGCGTCTGAAAAGGCATGTATCTCAATTTTCACAGCGCTTTCTTTAGGCTGTGTAAACAAGAAACGAGAAATTTTAAGATTTTTTAGATCTGATACATTTTTTAGAAAGGCTTTCCATTCCTGAAGTAATTCCTGGTTGAGCTGATCGTCCCAGTCAATTTTTGCCAGCCATATTTTTTGCATTAATATTTTGGCTATGACTATGAAAGGATTTATTAGACCAATAGGGTCAAAAATTTGTGCAATAACTGACAGCACTTGCCTTTTTGTCGCTGTTTCATTAAAATTTTTCTTTGGAAGCGTTATTGCAAAGTCATCCTGGCTAGGTTCCCAAGATATCCCTAAAACCTTACTTGTATTGTTATCTGATGTGATAACATATTTATCTTGATAATTATCTAAGGAAATCAATTTAGAAAATTCTTCAGAGTTTGAGCACCATTTGTGTAAACTCATTCCTGCCGTTTTTAGAAGGTTAGTCAACTGCGTGTGTGCATCTAATAGATCTTCTAAGGAGTCAGTACCATATAATATGTCATCGATATAGCACTGATTTTGCAGCGCGTCTGCTGCCAAGGGATAATTATTTTTGTTTTGATTGGCTAGCTCGATTAGGCATCGTGTGCTGAGATATGGAGCACTGTTTGTTCCATATGTAACTGTCTGTAATTCCAAACATTTTAATTTCTCTGTTGGACTGGTTCGCCATACAATGTTTTGTAAAAAGGTTTGGCTTGGATTTACCTTGATTTGCCGAAACATTTTTTCAATGTCAGCAGTAAAAACAAACTCAGACGTCCTAAACCGGCACAAAATATCAAACAGTTCCGGCTGAACTGTTGAACCCTTAAGCATTATATCGTTAAGGGAATAATCAGTGTTTGATTTCATTGATGCGTCAAATACAACGCGCAGCTTAGTTGTTAAACTGTCCTCGCGAATAACGCAGTGGTGCGGTAAAAAATATTTCATTTCAGACCTTTCATTTCTAGTATTTAGTGGTACTTCTTTGGCGTGACCCAGTGAAACATATTCATCGATGAAGTCTTTGTATTCCTTTCGAAGCATTTCATTTTTGTTTAATTTATTTTCTAGGGCATAAAATCTTTTTGACGCGTGATAAAATGATTCCCCCAATTTAAGGTGCTCTTCAGGGCTTTTCATTGGCAAATTCACTTGAAACCTACCATCCTCGAGTCTGACTGTTGTTTCTTTAAATATATTTTCTGCCAAATTTTCGGCTTCTGAGAGTGGGACCTTCTCTGATATTTCTTCTACAGACCAAAATTTCTGTATCAGCTGATCCGCTCTTTCGTCACATTTAAGCGTGTTGACAAATAGTGAAACGGGCGGTGACTCATCGTCGGAGTCATCAAAATTCACATGTCTTGTCACAGCATGTAACGATCTTTTTTGGACTGGAACACATCCAGAAAGTGTCCAGCCAAGGTGTGTATTTATAAGGACAGGTAATCCCTTGCCCAATTTTCTCATTCCGTTACAAATAAGGTCACTGTAAACGTCCATACCCAGTAGCATGTCTATGGGCTGGCTTTCAAAAAATCTTGGATCAGCAAGTGTTATATCACTGGGAACTTTGAAACAACTTGTATTAATTCTAACTCTTGGAAGGTTGCAAGTTATTTTGTCCAGGACTACGCAGGACACTGAAAATTCTTTTTGATTCGATAAGGTCGAACATATTTTTAAATCCGCCATTTTATGAGAATGGGTTAATTGCTGAGAAATGCTCGTAATTTGCATATTTCTCTTGTAAGTTTTGCATTTAAGCTCCTTTGCTAGGCCTTCGGTTACAAATGAAATCTGACTTCCATTATCCAGTAATGCTCTAGCAACAATTCTCTCACCTCTGTTTGAGTACAGGGTGACTAGCGCTGTGGCTAAAAGTGTTTCGTTCTGAGTTTTGGTAACTGCAGAACAAGATGTAGTAGCGTTATACGACGTCGTACCATTTGTGGGCTTGTTGCCTTGCGCATTTGGTACTGGCGGTTGGGTTGAATTTTGATCAGGGGATTGATTATTTTTTGAGTTGTTCTGTGGAAATGATTGGTTCTGTGACCCATTTCCACTAGAACCTTGACCTAGTCGTCGATTGTTATAAACATTTTGGTTATTGCCGTTGCTATTATTTGCATGAGTATTATAATTATTATTTCCGCGATTAAATTGGAAACTTTGAATATGTAATAGCGTATGGTGCCTTTTGTTACATATAAGGCACGTTCTCTCTGACGTACAATTCTCGAACGTATGTTGGGAGGAAAGACAGTTGCGACATAAAAATTTGTCTTTAGCAAAGTTAAGTCTTTGCTGAGTGGATAATTTTTTAAATTTATCACATTGAGAAATGCGATGGGTATTCAGATTGCAATAGAGGCATTTTATTTGGCCTGAACTCGCACCATAATTAAAACTAGAATTATTATTATTGTTAGAAAAGTTTGAATGGTGCGTAGCCTTTGTTCCAGGTTTATATTTGCTATTTGATTTTGGAGCATTAGCAGCAACTGTCTCCATGACTGAGCAGCGCTTATCTATGAAATCAAAAAATTCCTGCAAAGTTGGGCGCTTTTTGCGGTCCCTTTCACTTTCAAATGCCTTATTTGTATTAAAATCTAATTTTTGTGAATAAATATGAATAAGCATTAGGTCTATCCATTCTTCTTTAGGTACGTTCAAGTTTATTATTGACTGAATACCTTGCTTGGCTTGAGTGATAAACTTTCTAACATCAGAGGCTGAAGTTTTGTTAAAAATAGGCACGTCTAATAATTTATTGATATGTGAATTGATAATTCTAAATTCATTGGCGTATCTATCCTTTAAAGTATTTAGAGCTATTAAAAAATTATCGCTTGTTAGTTGTAAACTGTCGATTAATTCGAGTGGCTCTCCTCTAAGATAAGATTTTAAATAAATAAATTTCTGAATGTTCGATAAACTTAAATTATTAACAATTAAATTTTGAAAAAGCTCATCAAAAGCATTCCAGTCGGCAAAGCTACCCGAAAAAGGGGATATAGAAATTTCAGGCAATTTTGTGCTTGGGGCTACCTGACTTTGGGTCGCAATACGCGTGGCGCCTTTTAATTTATCTATTGTGTGCCTTATACCTGCTAAAGTGGTGCAATATTTGACCTCCATAGCATCGCAATCGGCTTTAAGAGCATCATCACCTAATTCTTGAATATCCTCCGATAAATTGTCATACTTATTGTAGGATGTAACAAGTAACTGTTCTTTAATTCAAACTGATATATATCACTTAGATTATCTTTATTGGTAAGGTACCAATTGTGAAGTTTGGTGATGTTACCCTTAATTGGTGCTAACTGCCTTTTTAATGCATCCATTTTAGTTAAATATACTTAAAATTAATATGTAATAAACAGCGAATTTTACCACTCAATTTAACAATTTAAACACTAATATTAACTGCTGTAAAGGCAGACAAAAAATGGACAATAAACCAAAATAAATATTTTCACGTCTTTAAAAAATAGGCTTTAAATCGTCGTTAAACCCTTAGAGTCCTTTAAAATCAAAATTTGCCGCAAATGTCAAAAAACCTTTAGAAATTTGTCCTTTTTATCTTTGTGTAAATGTCACTACACAATTCACTAGTGAGAAAACCGCACAAAGCTTTGTTTGGAGTTATTCGGAACTCCTGTTTTTTTGAGAAAAAAATATAATATAAATAAGATTGTAAAAAGTAGCATTATTCCTTACAAAAAATCCTAATTAGCATATCCGGCTCGAAGGACCATCATGTGCAGCGAAGGATTTTCTGTCTCTTCCGCACAGAGAAAAACCAGGAGAGCTTTTCCTGGCCTTAGGGCAGGATGCCCCTGCCTACTTATATTTTAGTAGGCTATTGTGAACTGTATTATCTAGGACGCTAGCTGGATCCTTGCAAGGAACAAACACTACTTGAAACTTTTAATAAACACATATATTTTGTAAAAAAAAGAAATTTGTATAAAAAATGTAAAAAATCATAAAAACTAATCAAAACAAATCAACAGCAGATACCTTAAACTCGACTATAATAGAACCATACTCTCATTCGCTCTTAAAATCGCTTAATTGTAAAACAAATGTAGAATGAATGGAATTACATAATTAATTATAGCAATTGTCTTTAGCGCGAACATATACCTATATTTTTGGTAGATTAATTAATCAATCAATTATTATTGTTGGGGGTTTCTTGTCTCCCCCGAATCACTAGTTGCGGATCAAAACCATTAAACTT
>CAXARB010000172.1:0-19690 GCA_963971165.1 Philopedon plagiatum | reverse complement strand
AGGCCTAAAGATTACCCTACCCATTTCCCAAATTAACGAAAATAAAGCAATATTTGTCAAAATTTTGTGTGAAAACCCCCCCCCAGAGCGTATTTGTCAAAAATTTTTGTCAACCCCCCCCCCCCCAGAGCGTATTCCTGGCTGCGCCACTGGATTTAGGTATAACATTCATCAGTTCAAAGAATTTTAGAACAGCATAACATGCATCGTTATACGTTTACTAAAGTTCAAGCCATGAAGCCTGAAGATTCTCAAGAGAGTCAATTTTTGTGAAATGTTGTTGGGACGCACCCAAGAAGATCCAAATTTTTTAAATAAAACAATTTTAGTGAATCGAAATTTTCAAGGGAAAGGGTTTCAATAGAAGAAATAAGTCATTTTTGGTCAAGAAATAACCCTCACGTCACCAAGGAAGCTGGATTTCAAGAAAAATTTACTTTTGTTTTCTGCATGTTAATGGACACAATTAAAGTACGTACTATGGTCATTAACATCGAGAAACTACCTAAATATTTTCAGAACAATTGTCGAAAACTTCGTAGATAATCTGCCCCTTTAAGATTATCGAAGCTGTTGGTATCAACTCGATGGAGCTCCTGCACATTGTACAAGAGAACTTACAGTAGAACTTGATAGGATTTTCGACGATAATTGGATAAGACGTTTGGGACATTGGAATTGGCCTCCAAGATCACCGGATCTCAGTCCATAGGATTTTTACTTGTGCGGCATGTTCAAGGAAAAAATTTTCAAATCACCAGTAATTTCAAAAGAAGAGTTGCAATTTCGAATTATCCAAACATTTAGAAATCTAGATCCATGCGAAATTAGATCTTACACGACGATTGCAGTGAACACCCGAATCTTAAAGTGCTTGGAGGTAAACGGCCAGCGATTTGAATATTTGTTAAAATATTATGTGAAATTATTTTAGTAATTTTTTATGATTTGACTAGTTAAGTATGGATGTGTTACACAAATACTCCCGAGTGAGTACACATTTTCTGAGGTTCATTGGCGGCAGATTTGGGTACATTTCATTAAACTTTATACATGTTCAATGCATACACACATAACAATACATGTAACAATAGTTTGTTACGACATACTTACTAAAATCCGAATGGAAATTAAATTGTCGAGAAAATTTTACAAATAATGGCTTATAAGTCAGAAACTTGACTAGCTAGGTATAGGTACGATACACAACAATAAAAAGCAAATTTAAGTGGCTTTTCAAATCAGTCATAATATACAGGGTGTAACGTTTAAAAAATATACTTATGGAAATTTTTTCAAGTAACCAAAATATCTGTATTTTTACACCACCCTGTATACTGCAACTATGATTTGGGCATAGGGTAAAAAGCCCCCCACTATTATTTAACTACCCACCAAATTTCAGGGTCTTAATATTTCAGAGTTCAAGAATATCAGCATTTCTTAAGGTAACGTTTTCCGCCAAAAAATTGGAAATTATTTATTATTTCAGAAACGGTAAGAGATAAGTATAAAACAATATTAAAAGAAGTTGTTAAGACATTAATAGGGGTTTTAAAAATGAAATAATATACAGGGTGTTCTATTTAAAATATCAAAGTTGCTACTACTTTTTAGTAGAAGCGGCAACACTGCATAGTAAATGACCAAATTTTCAGGACGATTCGTTGACTGGTTCGCCAGATACGTCTAACGTACCATCCACCGTGAATCACCCTGTATATATAAAAACTCTCGACACTAGACGACTATAAAATACTGAAACGTCTTCGACACATTTTTTCCATTAACGTTTATTCCTAAGAAACTACATAGTTTATAATGGGGTAACTAGTTACTCATAAGTAACAACTTAAGTAGCATATAAATTTAAAATTTAAGTATATTTAATAAACTAACAGGCTTCATTGATTTTAATTACCTTTTTGACAAATCTTCTTTACACCCGATACTCTTGATTTATTTGCATTTATACTGGTTGGAGCTTTTACAGATTGCGTGCTCGCTGAGATGGAACTTACTGTCTGCTGTGATTTAGGTGACGAGGACGATTTCACATTATTTGTTTTGGGTTCTTGAAGTCCTATGAAATGAAATGAGTTAAATACGTAACAATTATCCAAAGAAGGCAGTATGTTATTTAAAAATAAAACTTTTTGTAAACGAGAAATTCTCGCATTAAACCTCATGGCAATATAAGGGAGGGATAGAATATCTCGGGGGAAATCTGACACCCTGTACATTTCACATATGGCAGTGTAGCAAAAATAAAAATCCTTCTCCTTACTTACCAATTTTCGACGATTTTGGCGGACAACTAGCAGCTCTAACACTAGATTTATCGTCGGTCATTACGCTACTTTCTTCTATTTTACTCAACTTTCGAGCTTGTGCAGTCACGGGAGGACAACTAACTGGTCTTGATGGCACATCCTTCACAACAATGTGAGTGCCTTAAAGATATTTGTTACGTTAAAAAAAATAAGATTTTTTGCTGGCGAATAGAGAACTAGAAAGTAAATAAAAAGTATTGTTAAAAATAAGTATTTTTTTAAATTTGTGCCAATTGAGCAGTATGAGTTTCTTTTCTTCCAGAACTAGGGCGTTTTGTCCAACTTTCGATTAGTTATACAGCGTGTCCAGAAACCATCTTAACAAATGCCAAACTTTTTTATTTTTGACTTTACGAAAAAAAATTATATTCTGCATCGTAAGAAAATAGCATTGCCATTCAAAAACTTGTTCTAAGACATACAGGGTGGCTCAGGTAAAGTAAATAATAAAAAAATATTTTATTTTTAGGACATCCCATATGTTCCAAACCTAACATAAAAAGTTACCTTTAGTACATTTACAGTGGCAGTTTACATTTAAATGACGATGTGGGTCTTTTTAACTTCACGTGGATTAGAACTTTTACATTTTTGAACCACCCTGTATGTCTCAAATCAAGTTTTTGAATGGCAATGCCATTTTCTCACGATGCAGACCTTTTTATGCAGAATAAGTTTTTTTTTTCGTAAAGTCAAAAATAAAATGTTTCCCATTTGTTAAGATGGTTTCTGGATACGCTGTATAACTAATCGAGAGTTGGACAAAGCACCCTAGTTCTGGCAGAAAACAAACGCATACTGCTCACTATTCGCAAATTAAAAAAACAACTTATTTTTAAGACTGCTTTTCATTTACTTTTTAATTCACCCTATTATTCCGATCTCAAATGTTTATATGGTAAACTCATTTTTCGCCAAGCAGATTTTTTTTTATAAAGAATGACTTTTCCTCGTAAAACCAATAATGAAATAATTCAGATTTTTTCCTCTTGTCAACTCCATCCGTGGACACACTGTATAATTATAAATAACGTGTTTAAGTTTTATTGGAGAACTTGAAACAAAAAGAAAATGCTAAAGTCGTATTGAAAATAAATCATATAAAAAATATTCTAACACGTAAGAGGTCAGATAATTGATTATTAAAAATGATTTAAATAACCTACAAAATATTATTATAAATTAAATCACGTAATTAGAAAAACTAATCCTTTATTCCAAAAACAAGTTTAACTTGAGTATGAAGAAAATATTTCACTTAATTTCACCAAGATCCGCAAAAACTCTGTCCCGTAACCCACCAAATAATAACTGACTACCGCTTCCGAATTTCGACCGAACATTTAAACAATCGGGAACAAACTAACCTTTTGCATTGATACTCTCAATGTAGAAAATCTTTCCCGCTCGAAAAGAAATACCCCAATAGCTTTATTATAACAGTAAAATTACGTTCTGTCTTATCTGATTGGTCCAACAGGAGAACCGCCCTTGGTAAACAAGTATTACTAAATATAGCGCCATTGTAAAACCTAAATTTATAGTTTCTATTATGTACCTTGTATAAGGCACACGCCAATAAATGTCTCTAGAAAATGCAGGGAGACATAAAAAAGCTACCCACTTGACAAATCAAGTCGTAAATGTCGATAAATACATAGCTTTTAATTCATTTGCCTGCTAATTGAGCAGTATGAGTTTCTTTTCTTCCAGAACTAGGGCGTTTTGTCCAACTTTCGATTAGTTATACAGCGTGTAAAAAAAGCATATTACTGTCTTGAAGAATATTTTAGAGATAATTTAAAATAATTATAAATTATGTATTTTTATTATTCATTATTTAATATCAGATAAGTTAGTATAGTTTCACTAGTCATAAGTCTGCTTTGTCAATGAAAATATATGTGAATGTATTTTTAGACAATAAAGCATATCTATCTATCTATCTATCTATCTAAACAAAGTCGCTCACCTGTAGAATTCGCGGAAAAACGAAGGGGAAAATAGAATTTAGTGGGGTTGTACATGCCACGTTGTCACATTAATTTCGTGAAGTGGCTGTTAACAAAGGAAATTAATGGGAATTTTCTCTAGATAAGCCGGACGACTCCGGCGAGAAAGTGAGTTGAAAGATACTCACCGATGTAAGGTGATACTCTGCCCGATCGCGAACCGAGATTCTGTCTACGGGAAAGTTCAAAAGTCTGGTTCGTGCGTAATTTTTCAAAAAATAAGTATTTAATCTTTAAAATAGGGTGCACACAGATATTTTGTTAAATGATCTATAATCGTTGAAAAATATTTAAAATGCAAGAGATCGAAATATTTTAGAATAAAATTGGAGTACTAATTATTTAATTCAAAGTAGTCAGTGGCACTGTAATGCTACCTCTTTACTCCCGGCGACACCACACAAGACAACGCGAGCAGGAGAGTGTAATCGGTGCTCTCGCATCGCCTCACCCCGCCTCGTTTCACCTCCGAGGCGAGACGAAGTGTACCGACTACTATCGCGTATACTTTGTGAGATATTAGAGCTGAAGCCCAAATGTTGTGGGTGAAATGACTGACTGGACGACCGAAATGACGATTAATTTCTTTTATGTGGTATGCACGATGAAACTTATAACTGACGGCACCCAAAGCTGGTTATCGCAACCACATTCATCTTACACGATCGACTAAGCAAACCAAGAGTGTATACGGTAAGCATTCGTACTGCCTCGCGATAAGGCGCGAGAGTGCAGAGGTAGTACAACAGGAAGTTCAAGAGGGTAACAGCACCTTATATATTATTCGGAAGGTTTGTAATATTCTTTACTTATAAGAAATTGCTACATATACATAACTATGAACTACCTTTCGGACAAACACTTTTTATCAGAGCGGTGCTGGATTTATTTACATCCTCTTTGGAGATAGTTTTTAAGGCATGTGTGCTTGCTGGTATGCAACATATTGATTGCTGAGCTGCAGATTGCAAAGAACAGTTGGAACCACTAACTTTTGTTTCTTGAAAGCCTGTAAGTAAAGTACATTATAATTTACCAAGAAATTAATAACTTTTTAGAAAAAAAAAACTAAAAGAATTAATAAATTAAAAAAAAAACAAAGGATTTTGCACGAGTTCCCAGGTACAAGAAAGTCCATTGTCAAGGTATGTTAAAATTCTGTACTTTGGTATCAAGTACACTGCTCCAATGAACTAACGCACCACAAAAAATTTAGTATCTAACTAGTATCCGTTTTCGTCTGAACCCTTAATCAGATTGTTTCATATAAATACATACATACTCGTATATACAAATAGTACATTTACATACTTGCTTGAAAAAAATCAGTTTAGTACAAAATACGGGAATGTAACTAATTTTTTTCCTGGCGTTTGTAGCGCCCCGTAGAGTAGACTAGTAATAATTGCACATCACATTCATAACTAGACTGTAGCCTAATGTATAGGTAACATTTTATTTTTAAATTTACTACGACATTTCCGTTATTATTGGAGAAAAAAGGTTTTATAGGGAAGAATATTTTTTATTTGGTTATCAAAACATTATCCTCAAAAAAAGATTACATTAACTGTCAAACAGGGAACGTTTCCGAGCTGCCATATTACCCGATCAATGTCACATTTCTTTTTGTCATCTTTTAGAAAACAAGACTTCTGGTGACAACTCGACTGACATTGACTTACCAGTTTTGGACGACTTAGGTGGGCAACTAGCAGCCCTAACATTTAATTTATGGTCCATTAATACTTTGTTCTCCTCTATTTTGTTCAATTTTCCAGATTGTGCATTCGCGGGAGGACAACTAACTGGTCTTGATGGCACAGCCTTCACAACAATGTAACTTCCTTAAAACACACATATTTGAAATAAATCAGCCTAAATATTCAAAAATTACAAAATATAAGTTGCAACAATTTAGTTCAGAATTTAACCAACTGGATTTTAATATCATTGCCAAAAATAACTATAAACGTCAACTAAATTTATTAGGTACTTGATTACAAGTTTTGAGCGATGGGATGTACATCTTCTAGGATAATTTTTTGTTATTTAGTTTCTTTTTCGTGTATTGCCAAGTTTTCAAATGCAAGCAATCATTTATTAAAGAATATGGCCTATTGACGTATGCACTCAGTTTAAAATTATAACTTATAAATTTAATTGTCCAGAACTTTACGAAAGAATTGCATTTTCTATCCCAATAAGCAAGACACGTAATAATATTTTGTTTTATGTACCTTTTCTTGGCATTTCATCTTCAACCACGAAGTTCTGTAAGAATGGCAACAATTTCTATGTTCGTAATGGTATAGATTTATTTAATAATAATTTGAAATATTTTAAATCAAAGGTTGTAAGAGTGCTAAGAGCTAGAGTAAGCTATTTTTGAGCTACTGTTTTCAGAATGTGCGTGGAATATATTTTAAGTAAATGTGAAAATATAGTATATACTATTATGTACTTTATTTAATTTTAAAAATTGCAAGTGGTTATGGCAGTAAATAAATAAAATTGGAAACATAAATTGTCATCATTTGATAAAAAAATATATAAAATAGAAAAATAAAAAAAATATTTAAAATTTATTTAATATTGGTATTGGAGCCCAGAAATTCAGGGAGGTAAATATAACTGGTTCGAAAATGCACGGGACTATTCTGGTGGTATCTTGCAAGGGTCTGGTCTGTTTTAGACCCACTTCTATTTTTAACATTTTTTTGTTGATTTTTCTTGGATTAATTTATATACCTTTGCTTTTGGAAGTAACAGTCTATCTCTTTAAATAAAAAAGATAGCATGTCAGGTTTTAAAAAAATTACACTGTATATGGAATACCGCTTAATTCATCTAAAATCGCTCCGACCCGTCAATTTTTTTTTAATGTATTTTAAAAAAATATATACTGGGTGGATCAGAAAAGTTCTAGGTGTACGAACATTTATTTTTTAAATAAAACACCCTATTTTACATTTTTGCATTTTAGTCAATTCCGGACATTTATTATGTAGCATATCCTATAATACCTATCTTCAACTGCTCGAAATATTAACACTTTTCCTTTTAAATTATAAAGTAAAAACTTTAAAACTTTATAAGGAAATAAAACAGTAAAATGTTGGTATAGGACACGGTACATAAAAAATAAATGTATTTAAAAGTTAAAAGTGGTAATATTTTGACAACAGTTGAAGATAGGTATAGGATGTTACATAAAAAATGTCAAGAAATGACTGTAAAATGGAAGAATGTAAAAATAAATGTTCGTACACGTAGCAGTTTTCTGATTCACCCTGTATAAGTTTTTTTCTTTAAAAAATACATTTCAAAAAATAAACGGGTCCGGGCAATTTTACAATATCTTTTTTACTAATTTTTAAATCGTACATTAAGCTATAAAGACTTACTTGCTTTCAAAGGAGATTCCGTCATCTTAAATTTTTTATTGACGCTCTGGATTTTCCGTAAAGCGTTTTCACTTCCTATTTTCTCATAGTCCGCTCTTGTAATAGTTAAACTCTTTGATGCCGGACTCCTTACAATTCTCTTATTAGCTTTAACAGCTTTAACTGTCAAAGATTTCTCAATTTGAGGTATGCTTTTTGAGGATGGGTATTTATTTTCTAGAAGCGTATTTACAGTATGTCTGGTCTGTTCAAATGATAGATCTTTTTTAAGAATGCCCTTTTGCGATGCCTCCTTATTGGTAACTAATACCATTTTTTCCTTATAAGGTAGCAAGGAAGAACTTTCCTTTGCAGTCAGGTTTTCTTTCGAGAAAGGTTTTCGAGCAGGTTGATTTTCAAACTTAGAAACCTTCACCTGCGCTATACTCGCTTCAGTTCCTTCTCTTGCTGCTTTCTCTCCTTTATTTTGTTCTCGCTTTACTACTGTATCTTTTGACATATTTTTTGGCGTTTCATTTTTTGCTATATTTTTTTCATCAACTATTTCGTCCAATTTTTCTTGTTTAATAAAATCGCTTATCGCTTTTTCAAAGGCCCTGTTTTCTTGTGGACCGTTTATGGGACTGTTTGGTTTTAAAATAACTTTCGGCACTAAAATTACAGATTAAAATTAATTAAGGGCGAGTTTTTAAATTATCAATGTCTAAACCGTTTTTAAATTATAGATGAAAATTAGGTGAAATTTATTTTAGCGTTTTTAAATCCATCATATATTCATCAGATTGCTCATCGGATTCATCACACTTGAAGACCGATGATTCCGATGGATGCATGGTGAGGGAAGTCAGCTGTCAGAGTTTGAGGTTAAGCAAACTTAAATCAAGACAACGTTTGAGGTTAAGCAAACTTAAATCAGGAAAAAAAGAATTTTGCGATGACTAATCTTTCGAAGTATATAACCAGCAATACTTCCATAAGCAAAGAAGGTACGATAAAAATTTGAACAAATTCTTTTCTGTCTTTGTCTAATGCACTTTCGCCAACACGGATAGAAAGAAATCTGATTACCCCGTGATTATCAGGAAAGAAAAGATGAATATTGTGATCACTAAAATAAGTTCTGGTGTAAACTGTCCATGGAACTGACCAATAGGGTGAATTCTTGTTCAATTGTTTCTTCTGTCATCATTCTTACATAAAATTGGATACAATATAGAAGTGAAAAATTACACTAAAATACATACACATTAGTCTCAAAACAATTGAATAATGACTTTATTTAACAAATCTAACATGATTTTTAAAAACTTGCATTTGAGGTTGCTAAATGAAATATCACGTCAGCCTTGTTTACTGTTTGTCACAGGCGACTTGGTTTTATTGGACTTTCGTTAAAAAATGAAGCGCTACGGCACTCTTTTTAACTCTGAGCTACTTTTTTAACTTTTAAAAAAGGTGTGTTTGATGCACTTATATGCGTAAAAAATCTAGCTTTTAAAACGATCGTAGAAAAAATACATATTTATGTACCATCATACGGTTTATCATCAAAACGATTGAGTGCGAAGAAAACATTGGTAAGTCTCAATTTGGTTTTAGAGGCGGTTTTGGTACAAGAGAGGCGCTGTTTAGCATCCAGGTTCTCATACAACGATGTCGAGATGTAAACGTTGATGTATATGCATGCCTCGTAGATTACGAGAAGGCATTCGACACTGTTCAACATGACAAGTTAATAGCTATACTGAACGATATAGGCCTGGACGGACGAGATATTCGGATAATAGTCGAATAAAAAAAAATAGTATAAAGCATCGATTTTCTCACTTATTTTAAATTGGATGGTATGATTTTTATTATATTTTTGGATTCTAGGAGAATTTATAAACATATTTTGTATAATATACCATATGCGGTTTTTCAATCGTTTCTGAAATATTTCAAATTAAAAATTATTTCGCATAAATATACTTTAAACGTAACTATCCAGGTTGCAAACGAAATACCTGCTACCTTTTTAAATTTTCTTCGTAGGTAAGTCAAAGTTAATATCAAGGTTGACAATAATACTTTAGTCACTGTGAATTTATAATTTTATTTTTATGCAAAATGAGTTATTCTATTAATGAGAGACACAAAATGTTAAAATTATATTTAAAAATAATGTTAGAGCGGCTCAAAGACAATATGAAGAAAGTATTGAAGAGGGACAAAGAACTTCATCATTAAACACGATAATAAAAACAAATAGAAAACTAGAAGAAAAAGGAATTCTGGGCAATGGAAAAAGGAGAAGAGAAAGAAATGAAGAAAGTGACCTACGACGACTAGTCAAAAATAAAGACCCTACCAGATACAAAGAGATGCAAAAAGAAATTAGGGCTAGGATTAGGTAGGCGAAAGAAGAGGGGGCAGTCCAGAGAAATAGAACAGCTAGAAGACAAGCACGACTCTTTTAACATGTTCAAGAAAATCAAACAGACAACTGGTGAATATAGAAAGAGCAGCAACAGCATTCTCATGAATGAACAACAGCAAATTCTTAGTAGCACAGAAGAACAAGTTAGTTGCTATACCAAAGAAACCTAACTGGAAGTATTGTAAGGATTATAGAACTATCAGTCTAATGAGCCATGTAAAGTTGTTACTGAAAATCGTTCATTCCAGAATATACATCAAGTGCGAAGAAAACATTGGTAAGTCTCAATTTGGTTTTAGAGGCGGTTTTGGTACAAGAGAGGCGCTGTTTAGCATCCAGGTTCTCATACAACGATGTCGAGATGTAAACGTTGATGTATATGCATGCTTCGTAGATTACGAGAAGGCATTCGACACTGTTCAACATGACAAGTTAATAGCTATACTGAACGATATAGGCCTGGACGGACGAGATATTCGGATAATAGTCAACTTGTACTGGAATCAGACAGCTGACATTAGAATTAACGGTCGGACATCTGAAGAAGTGCCTGTTATGAGAGGAGTTCGACAAGGCTGTGTGCTCTCCCCCCTTTTGTTTAATTTATATGCAGAAAAATTTTCAGAGAAGCCGTTGAAGACAGAACAGAGAGTATAGTTGCCAATGGAATCGTCATCAACAATCTAAGATATGCTGACGACACGGTCTTACTAGCAACAAAGATGATTTACAAGCACTCTTATCAGCGGTAACAGACCATAGCCAACAAATGGGTGTACGCTGCATAAAGAAAACCAAATGGATGGTAGTCAGCAAAAACAAAAATATAGCTAACAACTTAACAGATATCAACATAAATGGAGAAATAGTGGAGAGAGTACAAGCATACAAATATCTGGGCTGCTGGGTGAATGAAAAATGGGACTTAACGCAAGAAATCAAGAGCAGAGCAAGAACGTCATTTAAGAACATGCAAAAAGTGTTAACCAACAGAGCTCTAAGAATCCCCTTAAGAATACGCTTACTGCGTTGCTATGTCTTCAGCATATTATTCTATGGGATGGCATGGACCCTTAAACAGGCAATATGCAAGAGGATGCAGGCTTTCGAAATGTGGGCCTACCGAAGAATGTTGAGGATATCATGGGTGGACAAAGTGACGATGAAGCGGTTCTACAGTGAACAAGGAAAGAGAGGTACTTAATCCCATAAAAAGAAGAAAGCTGGAGTACTTTACCCCGACGTAATGAGAAATCCGAGATATCAATTGCTCCATATAGTTATACAGGGAAAAATAGAGGGAAAGCGTGGTCCTGGTCGCCGAAGAACATCTTGGCTCAAGAATCTTCGCCAGTGGTATGGAGTAAACACCACGACACTGTTTAGATCCGCTGTGGACAAAGTGAAGATCATGCGATTGATCGCCAATGATCTAGGAGGACACGGCACTTAAAGAAGTTAAAAAAAAATACAAAACGAACACAAAAAAACAGTTACCTTATAAACGCTCACCTGCAACCGCTCGATATTCGTCAAACTTCATCCTTTTGGAAAAGTGTATGTCCGCAAGTAGACCCTCGCCCATACTTTTGGCTTTCTTGGTCGGTTCTGTAGTTTCTTTTTCCGTTTGGCCTTTAGGCACTTGCTCGGGTAACGAAGGGTTAGAGCGCCTGATTTTTGGAGGTAAGACCATGTCATTAGGCCCTTTGGGTCTATCTTTCTTAATTATCTTTTTGCCTTGTTCTAAAAGTGATATTAGAGATTGTATTTAAAAAGAACTGACGAATTAGATCGGTAATTTGTGGGTTAGATAGCCAACATTATTTTTTTTTATAAAATAAAGTCTCTAAAAAGAGAGCCCCCACATATTGTGGCTTTTTGATGGCTTACCTCCGTATTCACCTTGGATGAATTAACAAAGGATTCGGTTTTCCGTATACTATGAGTGTATCGAACGTGAAGCCTGTTTATTTGTTGTTTGTTATGAAAACATCGTCCCCCAGAGGTCCAGTTTACGAACTTGAAGGAAATACGTAATTGAATCAAGAATGGTAGTAGAAAGAGATAAAATAGCCTTGGAGTGTTGGAGCTCAGGAGTGTTGCTGTCTGTGTTGTCCTCTCAACAGCTGAGCGGTTGACGTAAAATTACCAATCGATGGACGTGAAGCAAAAGTCCATGGGCGGAATATAGATTCACTTTTAGGGTATAAACGTGTTTTTTTGCACAGAAAATTTAATTACTACATGTTTATATAATCAAATTTAACAGTATGTTTTCCAATACGGAAGCTTAAATTACAAGAAGCAAATCTCCTACTGTTTCTTAAAAAAAAATTATTTGGTATTATTGATTTTTTTTAAATCCTAGATTAAGTGAAATTGTCATTTTTTAAAGATAGTTAAGAACAAGTTTTGAAAATAATTCTTACAATTTTGTACCTTCGTTTCTCATATTATTTTTACTTTTATATTGACATTTTGACACAAAATGGATATTATTTAATGTCAAATTAAAGCGCTGTTATCATATATGTTGGATTACCATTTAAACTAGGAATGCTTCATTGATTTTTTTATTAACTCACAATAGTACTTACAAAATTTACAAAAAAAAACTCCAAATAGTACCCTAACGCTAAACATTTAAAAAATTAATTTTTAACCTTACGCCTAAAAGAAGCAAAACTGTCATTAAACATATCCAGATTTCCATAACGATCATCGTAGATTTAAACTTTATCCAAAAAAAAAACATGCCGATTCCAAATTTCTTTTGTGAGACGGTTAAAAATATGTTTGGGTTGGTCATGGTTATTAAGAACCAGCTTTAATTGAAAAATAAAGAGAATTTTTTTTAACTGTAACCCAACCCAACCTGAACAAAACGTCATAGTTAGAAGATTTGAAATATTATACCTGGCAGTGGTATGGGTATCGGTGGAACCCTAGGCTTGTTCTCCAACTTGGTTTCACTAATCTTAGCTTCTCTTTGCGTCATGAGCAGTTGTTCCAGATCCTTGATTTTTTGAATCATCTCGTCGATTGTACTAACATCTTCGAGTTTCGCACGGCCATACTTCGAAAACTCTATTTTCAGCTCTGGGGTTTTGTCCACGAGTTTCATTACTACAGGCTTATCTTCGTCTTTTTCTTGTAAATATTTGCTAGTGGGAATTTCGGCAGCTTCTAATTTTACCAGGTCGTTATCGACGGGTAAAGAGGCGCTTGGAACATCGGTTTGAATGTTGAAATTCGCCGTCGGCCCATCAAGATTATTCTCGAGAATTACTACTTCGTCGCCTGGTCTTAATACAGCTTCATCTAAAAATGGTTCAAATTAATTAGAAATAATTAAAAATATCAATATATACCATTGATTTCGAATCAAGGATAGATACCATTATTTTCATCATCCATGAATTACGTCACACAAACTTTATCGTTTTCTGACCCCCCTCGTCCTTGTCACAAGTAATCTCATTCGTGTGACCCCCCCCTGTTGTGACGTCACTCATTTTGCAATTTGAAATTTAGAACTTGATTAAAATATTATTATTTTGTTAATGTTGAAAGTTTTAATCATTTATTAGTGGAA
Organism: Philopedon plagiatum; assembly: GCA_963971165.1. NCBI lineage: Eukaryota > Metazoa > Arthropoda > Insecta > Coleoptera > Curculionidae > Philopedon > Philopedon plagiatum. Next base: position 5,924 of record CAXARB010000172.1, on the reverse strand, counting down.
GGCAGTTTGAATTTTCTATGGCATAAATGGTTACACTTAATATTTTTCTTGTTTGTTTGTATATATATATATATATATATATATATATATATATATATATATATATATATATATATATATATATATTAGGACCTTTATTTTTTAATATTTACATTAATGATATTTTTAGTATAAATTGTGATGGAGAAATTTATAGTTTTGCAGACGATACTGTTATTTTTTATAGTGATACAAATTGGAGCAACATACATAAAATTAAAAAAGATTTTAAAATAGTTAAAAATTGGTTTGATAATAACTTATTAACAATTAATTTTGACAAAACAAATAATTATCTTAATTTTAGTCTAAATCAAAATAATAATACCTCAAATGTGGATAGTATTAAAATAGACAATGATATTCAAATTTTAAAGACTAACAGTCTTAAATACTTGGGAATAATTTTTGACAGTAAATTAAATTGGGATTTACATGTAGATTACTTAATTAAAAAATTAAGAAGTTTGCTACCAATATTCAGAAATGTTAAAACCTTTCTGGATACAAAACAATTAGAAACACTATATTATGCCTTAGTTAAAACTCATTTAAATTACGGAATTTTAGGTTGGGGAGGAATAAATAGAATTTTAGTAAAAAAATTAGAAGTATTACAAAAAAGATTTCTAAAAATTATATTTAATAAAGACTATTTTTATCCTTCAAAGGAATTATATTCAGAAACACAAAAAATGGACATTAGGCAAATATATATTTATAATATTTTAGTATACATTTTTAAAAATAAAAATCTAATACAATTTAAAAAACATTACCATGACACGCGTCATAAAAATGAAATTTCCATTAAACCAAAAATACATAAGTTTATAGCACAAAAAAGTTATAAATATTTATGTTTTTATTTAAACGATTATTTACCAATAAATATTAAACGAATTATATCATTGAAAAAATTAAAAATTGAAATAAAAACTTGGATATTAACAACAAATGATTTAAAGACATTTTTGGAATTACTCTCATACTATTTTGTATAATAAAAAAATATTTATTTGTTTTTCTCTAAGGACCTAAAAAGAAATTTTATGTATGTATTTGAGTATGAATGTATATATGTATGTGTATGTGTGTGTGTGTATGTATGTATGTATATGTATGTATGTATGTGTGTAAGTATATGTGTGTATGTGTATATGTATGTATATATGTATATATATTTTTTTAAATTGAATAATTTATATAATAAAATAATATAATACTGAATATAAGATTTACCCCCAACAAGCACGTCTTCGGGGGTTTTAACAAGTTTATTTATAATATACATATTATGTGAAATCATGTTTAAATTGTAATTAATTTAAATAAACTTTATTATTATTATTATTATTATTATTATATAACATAGATTACAATAACGGATCACACATTAATACTGTATTAATCTCCAATTTATAAAGTTTTTTTGGTGTAAGCATGCATGTTGACAAACCAACCCGTAGAACGAATAGACTATTTCTATTCTAACTTCTCCAATCTTATTTAACGTGATGTGATAAATGCGGGATTATGATCATGAAGCAATTTTTTGTAAATTTAAAGTACTTTTTGAAGATACTAAAACGGATTACCGGTAACTTTTAATTCAAATTGTCCCGCCACCAGTAGAGATGTCCACGATTACCTTGTATCTCCGTTATATTGCTCACAACCAGCCTCTGCTTCGGAAAATAAATGGGCTGCAAACTTCCTGGCAATAGTTTCTCGTCGAAAAATTGATTCAGGATTTGCGTTTTGAAGCTCTTCACCGCTTGGTAATCCTGAAACATGTTTTTCTGCTCCATATCATACTTAGCAGCTCCTGATTGTTGCTGCGCCGGTAAGTCGACATTTAGGCTCTTCACAGTTTCGACAGCATATTTTAGGTTTTGTGCTTGTTTAACTTCTACGGGGACGATACCCATGATCTTGCTCAAATTTTCAGCAGTTTCTAAAGGATTGGCTTTGTCTTCTCTATTGTGGTCTTGCGAGGTTCCAGGTTGACTTGTTATTAACTCCGATATCTGAGCCACGTTTCGACCCTTATCTGAAATTTAAACGTTACAATCACGTTTAAAATGAGAAAGGGCAAGATCCTAAAAAGATAAGCATCACAAAGGTACATTTTTGTCTAAAAAGGAGTTTTTGTACTTAAAAACCTAGATATAAAAAAATACAGACAGGTTAGCGAAAAATGCTTCACATACAGGGTAAGCTTTTTAACGTGTTAAAAGGCGATATCTCGAAAATGGTTTAAAAAATTTTCATGAAATTTTAAGTTAATAGGGAGAATATTTTTTTGACATTTACCCTCCCCCCCCCCCCCCCCCGTCTAGTTTGAGGGGGGAAGGAACTTTGGAATTTTAAATGGGATGATGTACATATCGATGGTTGAAAGGCAAAAGGTCATAAGCGACAGTTTAATAATTTCGCAGTAGGACGATTTAAATTATTTTTTTATTTTAAATTATTTCTCTTATTTTTTTCAAACGCATTTTTTTAATTTAAAAACTAGTAGAGTAAAACCTAAGACGTGTTTGTTGTAATAACTATTAATATACAAAAACAAATCCTTTCATAACAAAGTTGCTGTCGCTTAAGCAATTTAGTGATCAAAAAACATTTGGGTAAAAGGTCTTAACAAACCTTACATTAAATGTTAGAAATTAGGTGAAACGTTTTAACCACCTTAGTTTTAAATATAAATGATTAGGTAAAACGTTTCAACCACCTTACTTTTAAATATAAATGATTAGGTTAAACGTTTCAACCAACTTACTTTTAAATATAAATGATTAGGTAAAACCTTTTGACCACCTGATTAGTAAATATAAGCTAATAGGTTTAATGTTTTAACATGCTCGTTCAACCAATTATATAGCTGCTTGTTTTTATGTTGAATTGACAACTACTTGTGACGTGCGATTATTATTATTATTATTTTAGCGTAGGGATAATAAAATTAAACAAATTTGTATAAAAGTAACAAGCTAATACATTTTCTACCCAGGAAAAACTAGCTAAACGCCACGATCACAGATGAAGCATGAGGGGTAAATGAGCTCAAGCGACAATACTTGTGTTACTTGTTTTGTAGCAAAACAGGATAACAACCAATATTAAAAAATAAATGGAATAGCAAATTGGTGCAAACAAGATTTAAATGTTTTCTCAAATACTCTAAATGACAATCGCTTCAAATTATCCTTTATTTTGTCGCTTGGTAGAAAAAAATGGCTTGCAATTCATTATTTTTCGGTTGACTCAAGCGACAAAAAAATCATAGTAGGAAGCTAAAACTGCGCTCATTCGACGCAGAAAAAAAAATTAACTTTAGTGACGTTTAAATATCAATTTCACGAAATGTGTCGCTTAAGCCGTTTTGCCTTTCAACCATCGATATGTACTTTTGTTCATAAAATTCGAATCTACGTAAAAAACAACGTATGTGTATGAAATATTTTTTAATTTGCTCTTTCGGTTACGAAATTGTGATTTATTAGGTTATAAAATAAAAAATTATTTATCGTCTGTCATGCTTAAGAAGTTGTTCGAAATGTCCCCCTTCAACATCCTAACAGTTTCTCACTCTTTTTAGTGTTCCGTGAAACGGAATCACTTCGGTGTCCATCCGTCCGTCCGTCCGTCTGTCACAGGCGATTTTGTCTGAAACTATTCGACGTAAAAACTTGAAATTTGGCACAGAGATAGAGTGTGTTGGCCCAATTATAGACGTAAAGTATAAAAATTAAATTTTGATTCAGGGGTTTAATTTCGGGGGGTAAATTGGGCAATCAAAAAAATTTTTTTTCAAGGGCATCGTATATGGCGTCAAATGAAAGCTTATTGAAGCACGAAATCAATGATATACAGGGTGTTATGAAATTCACTGCATATATTGATCCTGATATTCATAAATGGCGCTTTACGATAAAAAAAAAGGTAGATATCGGCCCTGAAAAAGAGCAAAGGGAAAATCGACTCACGCGCCCAGGGCTGGAAACATCCGCTAAGATTTCACCAGCTGTTTAAATGAATTTCGTACCCGCTGTAACATTTCAGATGATACTAATAAGCAGGCAAAGCGGATTCGGTCTTCCATATCATTTGAACCTGTAGGTGCAGTAGCCATTACTTTGTCATTTATAGAACCTCACAAGAAAAAGTCAAGGGGGGTCAAATCCGGGGACCTAGCAGGTCAGTTGACCGGGTTATTAGAAAACCTCTCCGCTCACACTAGTGCAGCGTCTCTGTAGTTTTTTCTGCACTCCCCCAAAGTTGACAACACATTAAAATTCGCTCCCATGTTTAATTGAACAATAAACTGAGAAATAATCGTTAAAACGTCAAAATTCTCAATTGACTGAAGTAAAAATAACGCATTTCCATGGAAACGAATAATAATTCTGAAATAAGTGAACTTGATTTATTGGTAAAATTTATTTATTTTTTAAATTTGATCAAAATTTAGTTAACCATAATTCGGTAATCGAAAGAGCAAATAAAAAAAAATTGTACATATACGTAGTTTTTACGTAGATTTGAACTTTCTAAACAAAAGTACCACCCCTGAAAATAGAGAGAGGGGCTAAATGTCAAAATTATGTTCAAATATGTCCCCCCATCAAAAAACTCACCCTGTAGAGGTTCTAGGGTTTTCAAAAATCTATAAATTGAAAGATTAGTTGAAATATACAGGATTGCCCAAAAAGTTTTATTTGCGTCCGTCTGTAACGTCTAAAGCAGGGTAGAAACTACTATTTTTTAAGTTTAAATTACCTTCATTTTTTGTAAGATCATCTGCTTCCTTTTTGGCCGTTTTTAATTCAGACTCTTGCTGCTGTTTACCGGCTAAGGTACTCTGACTTATGCTCTGATTGCCTTTTGCTAACTTTTGCTTAGGGTTCAGTAGCACCAAAGGTTTTTTATTTTTCGATGAATCTCTTTTCTCTTTGTCTCTTTTCACTGGTTTCTTTTTCTTCTTTAACGAAAGATTTTGGGCAAGTTGATTAAGTTCATCCCATTTTGATACTTTGTCGAATCCATCGTCCTCAATTTTGACTTCTGATTTCTTTGCCGGGGGAGATGTTTGGCGAACTTTTGCTTTTTTCGCTGGAGCTCTTACTGTCTCAACCGGGCTTGCTCTAGTCCCTTTCTCTGGGATGTTCTGTGTGATTTCTTTAATTTTTTCTTTTACTCGTTCACCTTGATAATAAATAAAGTTATTTTTAGGGTGCTCAGAATGATTAGGAGAATATCTATAACAGAGCACACAAGAGAATGGCAATAACAGTGGCAATGGTAAATACCAAAATAAAAGTTATTTGAAATCGAGAAAAAATCCTACAAAGCAGGAAACTTCTACCACTGGATTCACTAAACAGTGGAGTTTAGGACTTAGTACCTACTTGTTCAAATTTAGATTTTCTAGTCGAGTTAGTTTTTGCCCTGTTATTGTTAATAGGTAATTAAAAATGTATGTTTTACTCTATTATTTCTGCGATTTCCTTGGTTTTAAAATGATTTTTATCTTGAAACTTATCGCTAAAATGACTTTGAATCTATTATTGTGGAAAACGCATACTCAAATTGTCCCTTTCCTTATAAATTTGCGAAAAAGCTAAAAAAAAACATTCATACTAGGATATGATTTAGCATAAACAATACCAAACTTAAGGAAGTTAAAGAAGAAAAGACTTAGGAGTCACCATATCTAGTGACCTTCAATGGGCGACACACATTGCCATACTAGTGAAAAAAGCAAATAAACATATATATATATATATATATATATATATATATATATATATATATATATATATATATATATATATATATATATATATAAAGATCTACAGAAGACCACAGTTTGTGCCTTA
>CAXARB010000171.1:0-88000 GCA_963971165.1 Philopedon plagiatum | reverse complement strand
TTTGATGCCGGAGAACACGAAAAAACCATCCATTTCGTCGTATCTCTTCGGGAATTTGAATTTTCCGACGAAAAAGAGATTTCCTGAAGAAATAGGACAAAATGGAGGGGTTTTTCGTTTTCTCCGGTATGAAATTGACAAGGAAGCTCAATTTCAGGACAATCTGAGAGTTGAAAAATTTTGAAAAAAAAAAAATTTATACAGAAGACTCCCCCCTTGTAAAAAAATCAAAATTTTTGGTCTCAGATTTTCCTGAAAATGGGTTGTTTCCTAGTCAATTTGATGCCGGAGAACACGAAAAAACCATCCATTTCGTCGTATCTCTTCGGGAATTTGAATTTTCCGACGAAAAAGAGATTTCCTGAAGAAATAGGACAAAATGGAGGGGTTTTTCGTTTTCTCCGGTATGAAATTGACAAGGAAGCTCAATTTCAGGACAATCTGAGAGTTGAAAAATTTTGAAAAAAAAAATATTTATACAGAAGACTCCCCCCTTGTAAAAAAATCAAAATTTTTGGTCTCAGATTTTCCTGAAAATGGGTTGTTTCCTAGTCAATTTGATGCCGGAGAACACGAAAAAACCATCCATTTCGTCGTATCTCTTCGGGAATTTGAATTTTCCAACGAAAAAGAGATTTCCTGAAGAAATAGGACAAAATGGAGGGGTTTTTCGTTTCCTCCGGTATGAAATTGACAAGGCAGCCCAATTTCAGGACAATCTGAGAGTTGAAAAATTTTGAAAAAAAAAATATTTATACAGAAGACTCCCCCCTTGTAAAAAAATCAAAATTTTTGGACTCAGATTTTCCTGAAAATGGGTTGTTTCCTAGTCAATTTGATGCCGGAGAACACGAAAAAACCATCCATTTCGTCGTATCTCTTCGGGAATTTGAATTTTCCGACGAAAAAGAGATTTCCTGAAGAAATAGGACAAAATGGAGGGGTTTTTCGTTTTCTCCGGTATGAAATTGACAAGGAAGCTCAATTTCAGGACAATCTGAGAGTTGAAAAATTTTGAAAAAAAAAATATTTATACAGAAGACTCCCCCCTTGTAAAAAAATCAAAATTTTTGGTCTCAGATTTTCCTGAAAATGGGTTGTTTCCTAGTCAATTTGATGCCGGAGAACACGAAAAAACCATCCATTTCGTCGTATCTCTTCGGGAATTTGAATTTTCCGACGAAAAAGAGATTTCCTGAAGAAATAGGACAAAATGGAGGGGTTTTTCGTTTTCTCCGGTTTGAAATTGACAAGGAAGCTCAATTTCAGGACAATCTGAGAGTTGAAAAATTTTGAAAAAAAAAATATTTATACAGAAGACTCCCCCCTTGTAAAAAAATCAAAATTTTTGGTCTCAGATTTTCCTGAAAATGGGTTGTTTCCTAGTCAATTTGATGCCGGAGAACACGAAAAAACCATCCATTTCGTCGTATCTCTTCGGGAATTGGAATTTTCCAACGAAAAATAGATTTTCTGAAGAAATAGGACAAAATGGAGGGGTTTTTCGTTTTCACCGGTATGAAATTGACAAGGAAGCTCAATTTCAGGACAATCTGAGAGTTGAAAAATTTTGAAAAAAAAAATATTTATACAGAAGACTCCCCCCTTGTAAAAAAATCAAAATTTTTGGTCTCAGATTTTCCTGAAAATGGGTTGTTTCCTAGTCAATTTGATGCCGGAGAACACGAAAAAACCATCCATTTCGTCGTATCTCTTCGGGAATTTGAATTTTCCAACGAAAAAGAGATTTCCTGAAGAAATAGGACAAAATGGAGGGGTTTTTCGTTTCCTCCGGTATGAAATTGACAAGGCAGCCCAATTTCAGGACAATCTGAGAGTTGAAAAATTTTGAAAAAAAAAATATTTATACAGAAGACTCCCCCCTTGTAAAAAAAATCAAAATTTTTGGACAGATTTTCCTGAAAATGGGTTGTTTCCTAGTCAATTTGATGCCGGAGAACACGAAAAAACCATCCATTTCGTCGTATCTCTTCGGGAATTTGAATTTTCCGACGAAAAAGAGATTTCCTGAAGAAATAGGACAAAATGGAGGGGTTTTTCGTTTTCTCCGGTATGAAATTGACAAGGAAGCTCAATTTCAGGACAATCTGAGAGTTGAAAAATTTTGAAAAAAAAAATATTTATACAGAAGACTCCCCCCTTGTAAAAAAATCAAAATTTTTGGTCTCAGATTTTCCTGAAAATGGGTTGTTTCCTAGTCAATTTGATGCCGGAGAACACGAAAAAACCATCCATTTCGTCGTATCTCTTCGGGAATTTGAATTTTCCGACGAAAAATAGATTTCCTGAAGAAATAGGACAAAATGGAGGGGTTTTTCGTTTTCTCCGGTATGAAATTGACAAGGCAGCTCAATTTCAGGACAATCTGAGAGTTGAAAAATTTTGAAAAAAAAAATATTTATACAGAAGACTCCCCCCTTGTAAAAAAATCAAAATTTTTGGTCTCAGATTTTCCTGAAAATGGGTTGTTTCCTAGTCAATTTGATGCCGGAGAACACGAAAAAACCATCCATTTCGTCGTATCTCTTCGGGAATTTGAATTTTCCGACGAAAAATAGATTTCCTGAAGAAATAGGACAAAATGGAGGGGTTTTTCGTTTTCTCCGGTATGAAATTGACAAGGCAGCTCAATTTCAGGACAATCTGAGTTGAAAAATTTTGAAAAAAAAAATATTTATACAGAAGACTCCCCCCTTGTAAAAAAATCAAAATTTTTGGTCTCAGATTTTCCTGAAAATGGGTTGTTTCCTAGTCAATTTGATGCCGGAGAACACGAAAAAACCATCCATTTCGTCGTATCTCTTCGGGAATTTGAATTTTCCGACGAAAAAGAGATTTCCTGAAGAAATAGGACAAAATGGAGGGGTTTTTCGTTTTCTCCGGTATGAAATTGACAAGGAAGCTCAATTTCAGGACAATCTGAGAGTTGGAAAATTTTGAAAAAAAAAATATTTATACAGAAGACTCCCCCCTTGTAAAAAAATCAAAATTTTTGGACTCAGATTTTCCTGAAAAAAAAAATATTTATACAGAAGACTCCCCCCTTTTAAAAAAATCAAAATTTTTGGACTCAGATTTTCCTGAAAAAAAAAATATTTATACAGAAGACCCCCCTTGTAAAAAAATCAAAATTTTTGGACTCAGATTTTCCTGAAAATGGGTTGTTTCCTAGTCAATTTGATGCCGGAGAACACGAAAAAACCATCCATTTCGTCGTATCTCTTCGGGAATTTGAATTTTCCGACGAAAAATAGATTTCCTGAAGAAATAGGACAAAATGGAGGGGTTTTTCGTTTTCTCCGGTATGAAATTGACAAGGCAGCTCAATTTCAGGACAATCTGAGAGTTGAAAAATTTTGAAAAAAAAAATATTTATACAGAAGACTCCCCCCTTGTAAAAAAATCAAAATTTTTGGTCTCAGATTTTCCTGAAAATGGGTTGTTTCCTTGTCAATTTGATGCCGGAGAACACGAAAAAACCATCCATTTCGTCGTATCACTTCGGGAATTTGAATTTTCCAACGAAAAAGAGATTTCCTGAAGAAATAGGACAAAATGGAGGGGTTTTTCGTTTTCTCCGGTATGAAATTGACAAGGAAGCTCAATTTCAGGACAATCTGAGAGTTGAAAAATTTTGAAAAAAAAAATATTTATACAGAAGACTCCCCCCTTGTAAAAAAATCAAAATTTTTGGTCTCAGATTTTCCTGAAAATGGGTTGTTTCCTAGTCAATTTGATGCCGGAGAACACGAAAAAACCATCCATTTCGTCGTATCTCTTCGGGAATTTGAATTTTCCGACGAAAAATAGATTTCCTGAAGAAATTGGACAAAATGGAGGGGTTTTCCGTTTTCTCCGGTATGAAATTGACAAGGAAGCTCAATTTCAGGACAACCTGAGAGTTGAAAAATTTTGAAAAAAGAAATATTGATACAGAAGGCTCCCCCCTTGTAAAAAAATCAAAATTTTTGGTCTCAGATTTTCCTGAAAATGGGTTGTTTCCTAGTCAATTTGATGCCGGAGAACACGAAAAAACCATCCATTTCGTCGTATCTCTTCGGGAATTTGAATTTTCCGACGAAAAATAGATTTCCTGAAGAAATAGGACAAAATGGAGGGGTTTTTCGTTTTCTCCGGTATGAAATTGACAAGGCAGCTCAATTTCAGGACAATCTGAGAGTTGAAAAATTTTGAAAAAAAAAATATTTATACAGAAGACTCCCCCCTTGTAAAAAAATCAAAATTTTTGACTCAGATTTTCCTGAAAATGGGTTGTTTCCTAGTCAATTTGATGCCGGAGAACACGAAAAAACCATCCATTTCGTCGTATCTCTTCGGGAATTTGAATTTTCCGACGAGAAATAGATTTCCTGAAGAAATAGGACAAAATGGAGGGGTTTTTCGTTTTCTCCGGTATGAAATTGACAAGGCAGCTCAATTTCAGGACAATCTGAGAGTTGAAAAATTTTGAAAAAAAAAATATTTATACAGAAGACTCCCCCCTTGTAAAAAAATCAAAATTTTTGGACTCAGATTTTCCTGAAAATGGGTTGTTTCCTAGTCAATTTGATGCCGGAGAACACGAAAAAACCATCCATTTCGTCGTATCTCTTCGGGAATTTGAATTTTCCGACGAAAAAGAGATTTCCTGAAGAAATAGGACAAAATGGAGGGGTTTTTCGTTTTCTCCGGTATGAAATTGACAAGGCAGCTCAATTTCAGGACAATCTGAGAGTTGAAAAATTTTGAAAAAAAAAATATTTATACAGAAGACTCCCCCCTTGTAAAAAAATCAAAATTTTTGGTCTCAGATTTTCCTGAAAATGGGTTGTTTCCTAGTCAATTTGATGCCGGAGAACACGAAAAAACCATCCATTTCGTCGTATCTCTTCGGGAATTTGAATTTTCCGACGAAAAATAGATTTCCTGAAGAAATAGGACAAAATGGAGGGGTTTTTCGTTTTCTCCAGTATGAAATTGACAAGGAAGCTCAATTTCAGGACAATCTGAGAGTTGAAAAATTTTGAAAAAAAAAATATTTATACAGAAGACTCCCCCCTTGTAAAAAAATCAAAATTTTTGGTCTCAGATTTTCCTGAAAATGGGTTGTTTCCTAGTCAATTTGATGCCGGAGAACACGAAAAAACCATCCATTTCGTCGTATCTCTTCGGGAATTTGAATTTTCCGACGAAAAAGAGATTTCCTGAAGAAATAGGACAAAATGGAGGGGTTTTTCGTTTTCTCCGGTATGAAATTGACAAGGAAGCTCAATTTCAGGACAATCTGAGAGTTGAAAAATTTTGAAAAAAAAAATATTTATACAGAAGACTCCCCCCTTGTAAAAAAATCAAAATTTTTGGTCTCAGATTTTCCTGAAAATGGGTTGTTTCCTAGTCAATTTGATGCCGGAGAACACGAAAAAACCATCCATTTCGTCGTATCTCTTCGGGAATTTGAATTTTCCAACGAAAAAGAGATTTCCTGAAGAAATAGGACAAAATGGAGGGGTTTTTCGTTTCCTCCGGTATGAAATTGACAAGGCAGCTCAATTTCAGGACAATCTGAGAGTTGAAAAATTTTGAAAAAAAAAATATTTATACAGAAGACTCCCCCCTTGTAAAAAAATCAAAATTTTTGGACTCAGATTTTCCTGAAAATGGGTTGTTTCCTAGTCAATTTGATGCCGGAGAACACGAAAAAACCATCCATTTCGTCGTATCTCTTCGGGAATTTGAATTTTCCGACGAAAAAGAGATTTCCTGAAGAAATAGGACAAAATGGAGGGGTTTTTCGTTTTCTCCGGTATGAAATTGACAAGGAAGCTCAATTTCAGGACAATCTGAGAGTTGAAAAATTTTGAAAAAAAAAATATTTATACAGAAGACTCCCCCCTTGTAAAAAAATCAAAATTTTTGGTCTCAGATTTTCCTGAAAATGGGTTGTTTCCTAGTCAATTTGATGCCGGAGAACACGAAAAAACCATCCATTTCGTCGTATCTCTTCGGGAATTGGAATTTTCCAACGAAAAATAGATTTTCTGAAGAAATAGGACAAAATGGAGGGGTTTTTCGTTTTCACCGGTATGAAATTGACAAGGAAGCTCAATTTCAGGACAATCTGAGAGTTGAAAAATTTTGAAAAAAAAAATATTTATACAGAAGACTCCCCCCTTGTAAAAAAATCAAAATTTTTGGTCTCAGATTTTCCTGAAAATGGGTTGTTTCCTAGTCAATTTGATGCCGGAGAACACGAAAAAACCACCCATTTCGTCGTATCTCTTCGGGAATTTGAATTTTCCGACGAAAAAGAGATTTCCTGAAGAAATAGGACAAAATGGAGGGGTTTTTCGTTTTCTCCGGTATGAAATTGACAAGGCAGCTCAATTTCAGGACAATCTGAGAGTTGAAAAATTTTGAAATAAAAAATATTTATACAGAAGACTCCCCCCTTGTAAAAAAATCAAAATTTTTGGTCTCAGATTTTCCTGAAAATGGGTTGTTTCCTAGTCAATTTGATGCCGGAGAACACGAAAAAACCATCCATTTCGTCGTATCTCTTCGGGAATTGGAATTTTCCAACGAAAAATAGATTTTCTGAAGAAATAGGACAAAATGGAGGGGTTTTTCGTTTTCTCCGGTATGAAATTGACAAGGCAGCTCAATTTCAGGACAATCTGAGTTGAAAAATTTTGAAAAAAAAAATATTTATACAGAAGACTCCCCCCTTGTAAAAAAATCAAAATTTTTGGTCTCAGATTTTCCTGAAAATGGGTTGTTTCCTAGTCAATTTGATGCCGGAGAACACGAAAAAACCATCCATTTCGTCGTATCTCTTCGGGAATTTGAATTTTCCGACGAAAAAGAGATTTCCTGAAGAAATAGGACAAAATGGAGGGGTTTTTCGTTTTCTCCGGTATGAAATTGACAAGGAAGCTCAATTTCAGGACAATCTGAGAGTTGGAAAATTTTGAAAAAAAAAATATTTATACAGAAGACTCCCCCCTTGTAAAAAAATCAAAATTTTTGGACTCAGATTTTCCTGAAAAAAAAAATATTTATACAGAAGACTCCCCCCTTTTAAAAAAATCAAAATTTTTGGACTCAGATTTTCCTGAAAAAAAAAATATTTATACAGAAGACCCCCCTTGTAAAAAAATCAAAATTTTTGGACTCAGATTTTCCTGAAAATGGGTTGTTTCCTAGTCAATTTGATGCCGGAGAACACGAAAAAACCATCCATTTCGTCGTATCTCTTCGGGAATTTGAATTTTCCGACGAAAAATAGATTTCCTGAAGAAATAGGACAAAATGGAGGGGTTTTTCGTTTTCTCCGGTATGAAATTGACAAGGCAGCTCAATTTCAGGACAATCTGAGAGTTGAAAAATTTTGAAAAAAAAAATATTTATACAGAAGACTCCCCCCTTGTAAAAAAATCAAAATTTTTGGTCTCAGATTTTCCTGAAAATGGGTTGTTTCCTTGTCAATTTGATGCCGGAGAACACGAAAAAACCATCCATTTCGTCGTATCACTTCGGGAATTTGAATTTTCCAACGAAAAAGAGATTTCCTGAAGAAATAGGACAAAATGGAGGGGTTTTTCGTTTTCTCCGGTATGAAATTGACAAGGAAGCTCAATTTCAGGACAATCTGAGAGTTGAAAAATTTTGAAAAAAAAAATATTTATACAGAAGACTCCCCCCTTGTAAAAAAATCAAAATTTTTGGTCTCAGATTTTCCTGAAAATGGGTTGTTTCCTAGTCAATTTGATGCCGGAGAACACGAAAAAACCATCCATTTCGTCGTATCTCTTCGGGAATTTGAATTTTCCGACGAAAAATAGATTTCCTGAAGAAATTGGACAAAATGGAGGGGTTTTCCGTTTTCTCCGGTATGAAATTGACAAGGAAGCTCAATTTCAGGACAACCTGAGAGTTGAAAAATTTTGAAAAAAGAAATATTGATACAGAAGGCTCCCCCCTTGTAAAAAAATCAAAATTTTTGGTCTCAGATTTTCCTGAAAATGGGTTGTTTCCTAGTCAATTTGATGCCGGAGAACACGAAAAAACCATCCATTTCGTCGTATCTCTTCGGGAATTTGAATTTTCCGACGAAAAATAGATTTCCTGAAGAAATAGGACAAAATGGAGGGGTTTTTCGTTTTCTCCGGTATGAAATTGACAAGGCAGCTCAATTTCAGGACAATCTGAGAGTTGAAAAATTTTGAAAAAAAAAATATTTATACAGAAGACTCCCCCCTTGTAAAAAAATCAAAATTTTTGACTCAGATTTTCCTGAAAATGGGTTGTTTCCTAGTCAATTTGATGCCGGAGAACACGAAAAAACCATCCATTTCGTCGTATCTCTTCGGGAATTTGAATTTTCCGACGAGAAATAGATTTCCTGAAGAAATAGGACAAAATGGAGGGGTTTTTCGTTTTCTCCGGTATGAAATTGACAAGGCAGCTCAATTTCAGGACAATCTGAGAGTTGAAAAATTTTGAAAAAAAAAATATTTATACAGAAGACTCCCCCCTTGTAAAAAAATCAAAATTTTTGGACTCAGATTTTCCTGAAAATGGGTTGTTTCCTAGTCAATTTGATGCCGGAGAACACGAAAAAACCATCCATTTCGTCGTATCTCTTCGGGAATTTGAATTTTCCGACGAAAAAGAGATTTCCTGAAGAAATAGGACAAAATGGAGGGGTTTTTCGTTTTCTCCGGTATGAAATTGACAAGGCAGCTCAATTTCAGGACAATCTGAGAGTTGAAAAATTTTGAAAAAAAAAATATTTATACAGAAGACTCCCCCCTTGTAAAAAAATCAAAATTTTTGGTCTCAGATTTTCCTGAAAATGGGTTGTTTCCTAGTCAATTTGATGCCGGAGAACACGAAAAAACCATCCATTTCGTCGTATCTCTTCGGGAATTTGAATTTTCCGACGAAAAAGAGATTTCCTGAAGAAATAGGACAAAATGGAGGGGTTTTTCGTTTTCTCCGGTATGAAATTGACAAGGAAGCTCAATTTCAGGACAATCTGAGAGTTGAAAAATTTTGAAAAAAAAAATATTTATACAGAAGACTCCCCCCTTGTAAAAAAATCAAAATTTTTGGTCTCAGATTTTCCTGAAAATGGGTTGTTTCCTAGTCAATTTGATGCCGGAGAACACGAAAAAACCATCCATTTCGTCGTATCTCTTCGGGAATTTGAATTTTCCAACGAAAAAGAGATTTCCTGAAGAAATAGGACAAAATGGAGGGGTTTTTCGTTTCCTCCGGTATGAAATTGACAAGGCAGCTCAATTTCAGGACAATCTGAGAGTTGAAAAATTTTGAAAAAAAAAATATTTATACAGAAGACTCCCCCCTTGTAAAAAAATCAAAATTTTTGGACTCAGATTTTCCTGAAAATGGGTTGTTTCCTAGTCAATTTGATGCCGGAGAACACGAAAAAACCATCCAT
Organism: Philopedon plagiatum; assembly: GCA_963971165.1. Classification (NCBI taxonomy): domain Eukaryota; kingdom Metazoa; phylum Arthropoda; class Insecta; order Coleoptera; family Curculionidae; genus Philopedon; species Philopedon plagiatum. The sequence continues at coordinate 78,516 of CAXARB010000171.1, read as the reverse complement.
TTCGTCGTATCTCTTCGGGAATTTGAATTTTCCGACGAAAAAGAGATTTCCTGAAGAAATAGGACAAAATGGAGGGGTTTTTCGTTTTCTCCGGTATGAAATTGACAAGGAAGCTCAATTTCAGGACAATCTGAGAGTTGAAAAATTTTGAAAAAAAAAATATTTATACAGAAGACTCCCCCCTTGTAAAAAAATCAAAATTTTTGGTCTCAGATTTTCCTGAAAATGGGTTGTTTCCTAGTCAATTTGATGCCGGAGAACACGAAAAAACCATCCATTTCGTCGTATCTCTTCGGGAATTGGAATTTTCCAACGAAAAATAGATTTTCTGAAGAAATAGGACAAAATGGAGGGGTTTTTCGTTTTCACCGGTATGAAATTGACAAGGAAGCTCAATTTCAGGACAATCTGAGAGTTGAAAAATTTTGAAAAAAAAAATATTTATACAGAAGACTCCCCCCTTGTAAAAAAATCAAAATTTTTGGTCTCAGATTTTCCTGAAAATGGGTTGTTTCCTAGTCAATTTGATGCCGGAGAACACGAAAAAACCACCCATTTCGTCGTATCTCTTCGGGAATTTGAATTTTCCGACGAAAAATAGATTTCCTGAAGAAATAGGACAAAATGGAGGGGTTTTTCGTTTTCTCCGGTATGAAATTGACAAGGCAGCTCAATTTCAGGACAATCTGAGAGTTGAAAAATTTTGAAATAAAAAATATTTATACAGAAGACTCCCCCCTTGTAAAAAAATCAAAATTTTTGGTCTCAGATTTTCCTGAAAATGGGTTGTTTCCTAGTCAATTTGATGCCGGAGAACACGAAAAAACCATCCATTTCGTCGTATCTCTTCGGGAATTTGAATTTTCCGACGAAAAATAGATTTCCTGAAGAAATAGGACAAAATGGAGGGGTTTTTCGTTTTCTCCGGTATGAAATTGACAAGGCAGCTCAATTTCAGGACAATCTGAGAGTTGAAAAATTTTGAAAAAAAAATATTTATACAGAAGACTCCCCCTTTGTAAAAAAATCAAAATTTTTGGACTCAGATTTTCCTGAAAAAAAAAATATTTATACAGAAGACTCCCCCCTTGTAAAAAAATCAAAATTTTTGGACTCAGATTTTCCTGAAAAAAAAAATATTTATACAGAAGACTCCCCCCTTGTAAAAAAATCAAAATTTTTGGACTCAGATTTTCCTGAAAATGGGTTGTTTCCTAGTCAATTTGATGCCGGAGAACACGAAAAAACCATCCATTTCGTCGTATCTCTTCGGGAATTTGAATTTTCCGACGAAAAATAGATTTCCTGAAGAAATAGGACAAAATGGAGGGGTTTTTCGTTTTCTCCGGTATGAAATTGACAAGGCAGCTCAATTTCAGGACAATCTGAGAGTTGAAAAATTTTGAAAAAAAAAATATTTATACAGAAGACTCCCCCCTTGTAAAAAAATCAAAATTTTTGGACTCAGATTTTCCTGAAAATGGGTTGTTTCCTAGTCAATTTGATGCCGGAGAACACGAAAAAACCATCCATTTCGTCGTATCTCTTCGGGAATTTGAATTTTCCGACGAAAAAGAGATTTCCTGAAGAAATAGGACAAAATGGAGGGGTTTTTCGTTTTCTCCGGTATGAAATTGACAAGGAAGCTCAATTTCAGGACAATCTGAGAGTTGAAAAATTTTGAAAAAAAAAATATTTATACAGAAGACTCCCCCCTTGTAAAAAAATCAAAATTTTTGGTCTCAGATTTTCCTGAAAATGGGCTGTTTCCTAGTCAATTTGATGCCGGGGAACACGAAAAAACCATCCATTTCGTCGTATCTCTTCGGGAATTTGAATTTTCCGACGAAAAAGAGATTTCCTGAAGAAATAGGACAAAATGGAGGGGTTTTTCGTTTTCTCCGGTATGAAATTGACAAGGAAGCTCAATTTCAGGACAATCTGAGAGTTGAAAAATTTTGAAAAAAAAAATATTTATACAGAAGACTCCCCCCTGGTAAAAAAATCAAAATTTTTGGTCTCAGATTTTCCTGAAAATGGGTTGTTTCCTAGTCAATTTGATGCCGGAGAACACGAAAAAACCATCCATTTCGTCGTATCTCTTCGGGAATTTGAATTTTCCAACGAAAAAGAGATTTCCTGAAGAAATAGGACAAAATGGAGGGGTTTTTCGTTTCCTCCGGTATGAAATTGACAAGGCAGCTCAATTTCAGGACAATCTGAGAGTTGAAAAATTTTGAAAAAAAAAATATTTATACAGAAGACTCCCCCCTTGTAAAAAAATCAAAATTTTTGGACTCAGATTTTCCTGAAAATGGGTTGTTTCCTAGTCAATTTGATGCCGGAGAACACGAAAAAACCATCCATTTCGTCGTATCTCTTCGGGAATTTGAATTTTCCGACGAAAAAGAGATTTCCTGAAGAAATAGGACAAAATGGAGGGGTTTTTCGTTTTCTCCGGTATGAAATTGACAAGGAAGCTCAATTTCAGGACAATCTGAGAGTTGAAAAATTTTGAAAAAAAAAATATTTATACAGAAGACTCCCACCCTTGTAAAAAAATCAAAATTTTTGGTCTCAGATTTTCCTGAAAATGGGTTGTTTCCTAGTCAATTTGATGCCGGAGAACACGAAAAAACCATCCATTTCGTCGTATCTCTTCGGGAATTTGAATTTTCCGACGAAAAAGAGATTTCCTGAAGAAATAGGACAAAATGGAGGGGTTTTTCGTTTTCTCCGGTATGAAATTGACAAGGAAGCTCAATTTCAGGACAATCTGAGAGTTGAAAAATTTTGAAAAAAAAAATATTTATACAGAAGACTCCCCCCTTGTAAAAAAATCAAAATTTTTGGTCTCAGATTTTCCTGAAAATGGGTTGTTTCCTAGTCAATTTGATGCCGGAGAACACGAAAAAACCATCCATTTCGTCGTATCTCTTCGGGAATTGGAATTTTCCAACGAAAAATAGATTTTCTGAAGAAATAGGACAAAATGGAGGGGTTTTTCGTTTTCACCGGTATGAAATTGACAAGGAAGCTCAATTTCAGGACAATCTGAGAGTTGAAAAATTTTGAAAAAAAAAATATTTATACAGAAGACTCCCCCCTTGTAAAAAAATCAAAATTTTTGGTCTCAGATTTTCCTGAAAATGGGTTGTTTCCTAGTCAATTTGATGCCGGAGAACACGAAAAAACCATCCCATTTCCGTCGTATCTCTTCGGGAATTTGAATTTTCCAACGAAAAAGAGATTTCCTGAAGAAATAGGACCAAATGGAGGGGTTTTTCGTTTTCTCCGGTATGAAATTGACAAGGAAGCTCAATTTCAGGACAATCTGAGAGTTGAAAAATTTTGAAAAAAAAAATATTTATACAGAAGACTCCCCCCTTGTAAAAAAATCAAAATTTTTGGTCTCAGATTTTCCTGAAAATGGGTTGTTTCCTAGTCAATTTGATGCCGGAGAACACGAAAAAACCATCCATTTCGTCGTATCTTTTCGGGAATTTGAATTTTCCGACGAAAAATAGATTTCCTGAAGAAATAGGACAAAATGGAGGGGTTTTCCGTTTTCTCCGGTATGAAATTGACAAGGAAGCTCAATTTCAGGACAATCTGAGAGTTGAAAAATTTTGAAAAAAAAAATATTTATACAGAAGACTCCCCCCTTGTAAAAAAATCAAAATTTTTGGTCTCAGATTTTCCTGAAAATGGGTTGTTTCCTTGTCAATTTGATGCCGGAGAACACGAAAAAACCATCCATTTCGTCGTATCTCTTCGGGAATTTGAATTTTCCAACGAAAAAGAGATTTCCTGAAGAAATAGGACAAAATGGAGGGGTTTTTCGTTTTCTCCGGTATGAAATTGACAAGGAAGCTCAATTTCAGGACAATCTGAGAGTTGAAAAATTTGAAAAAAAAAATATTTATACAAAGACTCCCCCCTTGTAAAAAAATCAAAATTTTTGGTCTCAGATTTTCCTGAAAATGGGTTGTTTCCTAGTCAATTTGATGCCGGAGAACACGAAAAAACCATCCATTTCGTCGTATCTCTTCGGGAATTTGAATTTTCCAACGAAAAAGAGATTTCCTGAAGAAATAGGACAAAATGGAGGGGTTTTTCGTTTTCTCCGGTATGAAATTGACAAGGAAGCTCAATTCAGGACAATCTGAGAGTTGAAAAATTTTGAAAAAAAAAATATTTATACAGAAGACTCCCCCCTTGTAAATAAATCAAAATTTTTGGTCTCAGATTTTCCTGAAAATGGGTTGTTTCCTAGTCAATTTGATGCCGGAGAACACGAAAAAACCATCCATTTCGTCGTATCTCTTCGGGAATTTGAATTTTCCGACGAAAAAGAGATTTCCTGAAGAAATAGGACAAAATGGAGGGGTTTTTCGTTTTCTCCGGTATGAAATTGACAAGGAAGCTCAATTTCAGGACAATCTGAGAGTTGAAAAATTTTGAAAAAAAAAATATTTATACAGAAGACTCCCCCCTTGTAAAAAAATCAAAATTTTTGGTCTCAGATTTTCCTGAAAATGGGTTGTTTCCTAGTCAATTTGATGCCGGAGAACACGAAAAAACCATCCATTTCGTCGTATCTCTTCGGGAATTTGAATTTTCCAACGAAAAAGAGATTTCCTGAAGAAATAGGACAAAATGGAGGGGTTTTTCGTTTTCTCCGGTATGAAATTGACAAGGAAGCTCAATTTCAGGACAATCTGAGAGTTGAAAAATTTTGAAAAAAAAAATATTTATACAGAAGACTCCCCCCTTGTAAAAAAATCAAAATTTTTGGTCTCAGATTTTCCTGAAAATGGGTTGTTTCCTAGTCAATTTGATGCCGGAGAACACGAAAAAACCATCCATTTCGTCGTATCTCTTCGGGAATTTGAATTTTCCAACGAAAAAGAGATTTCCTGAAGAAATAGGACAAAATGGAGGGGTTTTTCGTTTTCTCCGGTATGAAATTGACAAGGAAGCTCAATTTCAGGACAATCTGAGAGTTGAAAAATTTTGAAAAAAAAAATATTTATACAGAAGACTCCCCCCTTGTAAATAAATCAAAATTTTGGTCTCAGATTTTCCTGAAAATGGGTTGTTTCCTAGTCAATTTGATGCCGGAGAACACGAAAAAACCATCCATTTCGTCGTATCTCTTCGGGAATTTGAATTTTCCGACGAAAAAGAGATTTCCTGAAGAAATAGGACAAAATGGAGGGGTTTTTCGTTTTCTCCGGTATGAAATTGACAAGGAAGCTCAATTTCAGGACAATCTGAGAGTTGAAAAATTTTGAAAAAAAAAATATTTATACAGAAGACTCCCCCCTTGTAAAAAAATCAAAATTTTTGGTCTCAGATTTTCCTGAAAATGGGTTGTTTCCTAGTCAATTTGATGCCGGAGAGCACGAAAAACCATCCATTTCGTCGTATCTCTTCGGGAATTTGAATTTTCCAACGAAAAAGAGATTTCCTGAAGAAATAGGACAAAATGGAGGGGTTTTTCGTTTTCACCGGTATGAAATTGACAAGGAAGCTCAATTTCAGGACAATCTGAGAGTTGAAAAATTTGAAAAAAAAAAATATTTATACAGAAGACTCCCCCCTTGTAAAAAAATCAAAATTTTTGGTCTCAGATTTTCCTGAAAATGGGTTGTTTCCTAGTCAATTTGATGCCGGAGAACACGAAAAAACCATCCATTTCGTCGTATCTCTTCGGGAATTTGAATTTTCCGACGAAAAATAGATTTCCTGAAGAAATAGGACAAAATGGAGGGGTTTTTCGTTTTCTCCGGTATGAAATTGACAAGGCAGCTCAATTTCAGGACAATCTGAGAGTTGAAAAATTTGAAAAAAAAAATATTTATACAGAAGACTCCCCCCTTGTAAAAAAATCAAAATTTTTGGTCTCAGATTTTCCTGAAAATGGGTTGTTTCCTAGTCAATTTGATGCCGGAGAACACGAAAAAACCATCCATTTCGTCGTATCTCTTCGGGAATTTGAATTTTCCAACGAAAAAGAGATTTCCTGAAGAAATAGGACAAAATGGAGGGGTTTTTCGTTTTCTCCGGTATGAAATTGACAAGGAAGCTCAATTTCAGGACAATCTGAGAGTTGAAAAATTTTGAAAAAAAAAAAATTTATACAGAAGACTCCCCCCTTGTAAATAAATCAAAATTTTTGGTCTCAGATTTTCCTGAAAATGGGTTGTTTCCTAGTCAATTTGATGCCGGAGAACACGAAAAAACCATCCATTTCGTCGTATCTCTTCGGGAATTTGAATTTTCCGACGAAAAAGAGATTTCCTGAAGAAATAGGACAAAATGGAGGGGTTTTTCGTTTTCTCCGGTATGAAATTGACAAGGAAGCTCAATTTCAGGACAATCTGAGAGTTGAAAAATTTTGAAAAAAAAAATATTTATACAGAAGACTCCCCCCTTGTAAAAAAATCAAAATTTTTGGTCTCAGATTTTCCTGAAAATGGGTTGTTTCCTAGTCAATTTGATGCCGGAGAGCACGAAAAAACCATCCATTTCGTCGTATCTCTTCGGGAATTTGAATTTTCCAACGAAAAAGAGATTTCCTGAAGAAATAGGACAAAATGGAGGGGTTTTTCGTTTTCTCCGGTATGACATTGACAAGGAAGCTCAATTTCAGGACAATCTGAGAGTTGAAAAATTTTGAAAAAAAAAATATTTATACAGAAGACTCCCCCCTTGTAAAAAAATCAAAATTTTTGGTCTCAGATTTTCCTGAAAATGGGTTGTTTCCTAGTCAATTTGATGCCGGAGAATACGAAAAAACCATCCATTTCGTCGTATCTCTTCGGGAATTGGAATTTTCCAACGAAAAATAGATTTTCTGAAGAAATAGGACAAAATGGACGGGTTTTTCGTTTTCACCGGTATGAAATTGACAAGGAAGCTCAATTTCAGGACAATCTGAGAGTTGAAAAATTTTGAAAAAAAAAATATTTATACAGAAGACTCCCCCCTTGTAAAAAAATCAAAATTTTTGGTCTCAGATTTTCCTGAAAATGGGTTGTTTCCTAGTCAATTTGATGCCGGAGAACACGAAAAAACCATCCATTTCGTCGTATCTCTTCGGGAATTTGAATTTTCCAACGAAAAAGAGATTTCCTGAAGAAATAGGACAAAATGGAGGGGTTTTTCGTTTTCTCCGGTATGAAATTGACAAGGAAGCTCAATTTCAGGACAATCTGAGAGTTGAAAAATTTTGAAAAAAAAAATATTTATACAGAAGACTCCCCCCTTGTAAAAAAATCAAAATTTTTGGTCTCAGATTTTCCTGAAAATGGGTTGTTTCCTAGTCAATTTGATGCCGGAGAACACGAAAAAACCACCCATTTCGTCGTATCTCTTCGGGAATTTGAATTTTCCGACGAAAAATAGATTTCCTGAAGAAATAGGACAAAATGGAGGGGTTTTTCGTTTTCTCCGGTATGAAATTGACAAGGCAGCTCAATTTCAGGACAATCTGAGAGTTGAAAAATTTTGAAAAAAAAAATATTTATACAGAAGACTCCCCCCTTGTAAAAAAATCAAAATTTTTGGTCTCAGATTTTCCTGAAAATGGGTTGTTTCCTAGTCAATTTGATGCCGGAGAACACGAAAAAACCATCCATTTCGTCGTATCTCTTCGGGAATTTGAATTTTCCGACGAAAAAGAGATTTCCTGAAGAAATAGGACAAAATGGAGGGGTTTTTCGTTTTCTCCGGTATGAAATTGACAAGGAAGCTCAATTTCAGGACAATCTGAGAGTTGAAAAATTTTAAAAAAAAAAATATTTATACAGAAGACTCCCCCCTTGTAAAAAAATCAAAATTTTTGGTCTCAGATTTTCCTGAAAATGGGTTGTTTCCTAGTCAATTTGATGCCGGAGAACACGAAAAAACCATCCATTTCGTCGTATCTCTTCGGGAATTGGAATTTTCCAACGAAAAATAGATTTTCTGAAGAAATAGGACAAAATGGAGGGGTTTTCCGTTTTCTCTGGTATGAGATTGACAAGGAAGCTCAATTTCAGGACAACCTGAGAGTTGAAAAATTTTGAAAAAAGAAATATTGATACAGAAGACTCGCCCCTTGTAAAAAAATCAAAATTTTTGGTCTCAGATTTTCCTGAAAATGGGTTGTTTCCTAGTCAATTTGATGCCGGAGAACACGAAAAAACCATCCGTTTCGTCGTATCTCTTCGGGAATTTGAATTCTCCAACGAAAAAGAGATTTCCTGAAGAAATAGGACAAAATGGAGGGGTTTTTCGTTTTCTCCGGTATGAAATTGACAAGGAAGCTCAATTTCAGGACAATCTGAGAGTTGAAAAATTTTGAAAAAAAAAATATTTATACAGAAGACTCCCCCCTTGTAAAAAAATCAAAATTTTTGGTCTCAGATTTTCCTGAAAATGGGTTGTTTCCTAGTCAATTTGATGCCGGAGAACACGAAAAAACCATCCATTTCGTCGTATCTCTTCGGGAATTTGAATTTTCCAACGAAAAAGAGATTTCCTGAAGAAATAGGACAAAATGGAGGGGTTTTTCGTTTTCTCCGGTATGAAATTGACAAGGAAGCTCAATTTCAGGACAATCTGAGAGTTGAAAAATTTTGAAAAAAAAAATATTTATACAGAAGACTCCCCCCTTGTAAAAAAATCAAAATTTTTGGTCTCAGATTTTCCTGAAAATGGGTTTTCCTAGTCAATTTGATGCCGGAGAACACGAAAAAACCATCCATTTCGTCGTATCTCTTCGGGAATTTGAATTTTCCAACGAAAAAGAGATTTCCTGAAGAAATAGGACAAAATGGAGGGGTTTTTCGTTTTCACCGGTATGAAATTGACAAGGAAGCTCAATTTCAGGACAATCTGAGAGTTGAAAAATTTTGAAAAAAAAAATATTTATACAGAAGACTCCCCCCTTGTAAAAAAATCAAAATTTTTGGTCTCAGATTTTCCTGAAAATGGGTTGTTTCCTAGTCAATTTGATGCCGGAGAACACGAAAAAACCATCCATTTCGTCGTATCTCTTCGGGAATTTGAATTTTCCGACGAAAAATAGATTTCCTGAAGAAATAGGACAAAATGGAGGGGTTTTTCGTTTTCTCCGGTATGAAATTGACAAGGCAGCTCAATTTCAGGACAATCTGAGAGTTGAAAAATTTTGAAAAAAAAAATATTTATACAGAAGACTCCCCCCTTGTAAAAAAATCAAAATTTTTGGTCTCAGATTTTCCTGAAAATGGGTTGTTTCCTAGTCAATTTGATGCCGGAGAACACGAAAAAACCATCCATTTCGTCGTATCTCTTCGGGAATTTGAATTTTCCAACGAAAAAGAGATTTCCTGAAGAAATAGGACAAAATGGAGGGGTTTTTCGTTTTCTCCGGTATGAAATTGACAAGGAAGCTCAATTTCAGGACAATCTGAGAGTTGAAAAATTTTGAAAAAAAAAATATTTATACAGAAGACTCCCCCCTTGTAAATAAATCAAAATTTTTGGTCTCAGATTTTCCTGAAAATGGGTTGTTTCCTAGTCAATTTGATGCCGGAGAACACGAAAAAACCATCCATTTCGTCGTATCTCTTCGGGAATTTGAATTTTCCGACGAAAAAGAGATTTCCTGAAGAAATAGGACAAAATGGAGGGGTTTTTCGTTTTCTCCGGTATGAAATTGACAAGGAAGCTCAATTTCAGGACAATCTGAGAGTTGAAAAATTTTGAAAAAAAAAATATTTATACAGAAGACTCCCCCCTTGTAAAAAAATCAAAATTTTTGGTCTCAGATTTTCCTGAAAATGGGTTGTTTCCTAGTCAATTTGATGCCGGAGAGCACGAAAAAACCATCCATTTCGTCGTATCTCTTCGGGAATTTGAATTTTCCAACGAAAAAGAGATTTCCTGAAGAAATAGGACAAAATGGAGGGGTTTTTCGTTTTCTCCGGTATGACATTGACAAGGAAGCTCAATTTCAGGACAATCTGAGAGTTGAAAAATTTTGAAAAAAAAAATATTTATACAGAAGACTCCCCCCTTGTAAAAAAATCAAAATTTTTGGTCTCAGATTTTCCTGAAAATGGGTTGTTTCCTAGTCAATTTGATGCCGGAGAATACGAAAAAACCATCCATTTCGTCGTATCTCTTCGGGAATTGGAATTTTCCAACGAAAAATAGATTTTCTGAAGAAATAGGACAAAATGGACGGGTTTTTCGTTTTCACCGGTATGAAATTGACAAGGAAGCTCAATTTCAGGACAATCTGAGAGTTGAAAAATTTTGAAAAAAAAAATATTTATACAGAAGACTCCCCCCTTGTAAAAAAATCAAAATTTTTGGTCTCAGATTTTCCTGAAAATGGGTTGTTTCCTAGTCAATTTGATGCCGGAGAACACGAAAAAACCATCCATTTCGTCGTATCTCTTCGGGAATTTGAATTTTCCAACGAAAAAGAGATTTCCTGAAGAAATAGGACAAAATGGAGGGGTTTTTCGTTTTCTCCGGTATGAAATTGACAAGGAAGCTCAATTTCAGGACAATCTGAGAGTTGAAAAATTTTGAAAAAAAAAATATTTATACAGAAGACTCCCCCCTTGTAAAAAAATCAAAATTTTTGGTCTCAGATTTTCCTGAAAATGGGTTGTTTCCTAGTCAATTTGATGCCGGAGAACACGAAAAAACCACCCATTTCGTCGTATCTCTTCGGGAATTTGAATTTTCCGACGAAAAATAGATTTCCTGAAGAAATAGGACAAAATGGAGGGGTTTTTCGTTTTCTCCGGTATGAAATTGACAAGGCAGCTCAATTTCAGGACAATCTGAGAGTTGAAAAATTTTGAAAAAAAAAATATTTATACAGAAGACTCCCCCCTTGTAAAAAAATCAAAATTTTTGGTCTCAGATTTTCCTGAAAATGGGTTGTTTCCTAGTCAATTTGATGCCGGAGAACACGAAAAAACCATCCATTTCGTCGTATCTCTTCGGGAATTTGAATTTTCCGACGAAAAAGAGATTTCCTGAAGAAATAGGACAAAATGGAGGGGTTTTTCGTTTTCTCCGGTATGAAATTGACAAGGAAGCTCAATTTCAGGACAATCTGAGAGTTGAAAAATTTAAAAAAAAAAAATATTTATACAGAAGACTCCCCCCTTGTAAAAAAATCAAAATTTTTGGTCTCAGATTTTCCTGAAAATGGGTTGTTTCCTAGTCAATTTGATGCCGGAGAACACGAAAAAACCATCCATTTCGTCGTATCTCTTCGGGAATTGGAATTTTCCAACGAAAAATAGATTTTCTGAAGAAATAGGACAAAATGGAGGGGTTTTCCGTTTTCTCTGGTATGAGATTGACAAGGAAGCTCAATTTCAGGACAACCTGAGAGTTGAAAAATTTTGAAAAAAGAAATATTGATACAGAAGACTCGCCCCTTGTAAAAAAATCAAAATTTTTGGTCTCAGATTTTCCTGAAAATGGGTTGTTTCCTAGTCAATTTGATGCCGGAGAACACGAAAAAACCATCCGTTTCGTCGTATCTCTTCGGGAATTTGAATTCTCCAACGAAAAAGAGATTTCCTGAAGAAATAGGACAAAATGGAGGGGTTTTTCGTTTTCTCCGGTATGAAATTGACAAGGAAGCTCAATTTCAGGACAATCTGAGAGTTGAAAAATTTTGAAAAAAAAAATATTTATACAGAAGACTCCCCCCTTGTAAAAAAATCAAAATTTTTGGTCTCAGATTTTCCTGAAAATGGGTTGTTTCCTAGTCAATTTGATGCCGGAGAACACGAAAAAACCATCCATTTCGTCGTATCTCTTCGGGAATTTGAATTTTCCAACGAAAAAGAGATTTCCTGAAGAAATAGGACAAAATGGAGGGGTTTTTCGTTTTCTCCGGTATGAAATTGACAAGGAAGCTCAATTTCAGGACAATCTGAGAGTTGAAAAATTTTGAAAAAAAAAATATTTATACAGAAGACTCCCCCCTTGTAAAAAAATCAAAATTTTTGGTCTCAGATTTTCCTGAAAATGGGTTTTCCTAGTCAATTTGATGCCGGAGAACACGAAAAAACCACCCATTTCGTCGTATCTCTTCGGGAATTTGAATTTTCCGACGAAAAATAGATTTCCTGAAGAAATAGGACAAAATGGAGGGGTTTTTCGTTTTCTCCGGTATGAAATTGACAAGGCAGCTCAATTTCAGGACAATCTGAGAGTTGAAAAATTTTGAAAAAAAAAATATTTATACAGAAGACTCCCCCCTTGTAAAAAAATCAAAATTTTTGGTCTCAGATTTTCCTGAAAATGGGTTGTTTCCTAGTCAATTTGATGCCGGAGAACACGAAAAAACCATCCATTTCGTCGTATCTCTTCGGGAATTTGAATTTTCCGACGAAAAAGAGATTTCCTGAAGAAATAGGACAAAATGGAGGGGTTTTTCGTTTTCTCCGGTATGAAATTGACAAGGAAGCTCAATTTCAGGACAATCTGAGAGTTGAAAAATTTTGAAAAAAAAAATATTTATACAGAAGACTCCCCCTTGTAAATAAATCAAAATTTTTGGTCTCAGATTTTCCTGAAAATGGGTTGTTTCCTAGTCAATTTGATGCCGGAGAACACGAAAAAACCATCCATTTCGTCGTATCTCTTCGGGAATTTGAATTTTCCGACGAAAAAGAGATTTCCTGAAGAAATAGGACAAAATGGAGGGGTTTTTCGTTTTCTCCGGTATGAAATTGACAAGGAAGCTCAATTTCAGGACAATCTGAGAGTTGAAAAATTTTGAAAAAAAAAATATTTATACAGAAGACTCCCCCCTTGTAAAAAAATCAAAATTTTTGGTCTCAGATTTTCCTGAAAATGGGTTGTTTCCTAGTCAATTTGATGCCGGAGAGCACGAAAAAACCATCCATTTCGTCGTATCTCTTCGGGAATTTGAATTTTCCAACGAAAAAGAGATTTCCTGAAGAAATAGGACAAAATGGAGGGGTTTTTCGTTTTCTCCGGTATGAAATTGACAAGGAAGCTCAATTTCAGGACAATCTGAGAGTTGAAAAATTTTGAAAAAAAAAATATTTATACAGAAGACTCCCCCCTTGTAAAAAAATCAAAATTTTTGGTCTCAGATTTTCCTGAAAATGGGTTGTTTCCTAGTCAATTTGATGCCGGAGAACACGAAAAAACCATCCATTTCGTCGTATCTCTTCGGGAATTTGAATTTTCCGACGAAAAATAGATTTCCTGAAGAAATAGGACAAAATGGAGGGGTTTTTCGTTTTCTCCGGTATGAAATTGTCAAGGCAGCTCAATTTCAGGACAATCTGAGAGTTGAAAAATTTTGAAAAAAAAAATATTTATACAGAAGACTCCCCCCTTGTAAAAAAATCAAAATTTTTGGACTCAGATTTTCCTGAAAATGGGTTGTTTCCTAGTCAATTTGATGCCGGAGAACACGAAAAAACCATCCATTTCGTCGTATCTCTTCGGGAATTTGAATTTTCCGACGAAAAAGAGATTTCCTGAAGAAATAGGACAAAATGGAGGGGTTTTTCGTTTTCTCCGGTATGAAATTGACAAGGAAGCCCAATTTCAGGACAATCTGAGAGTTGAAAAATTTTGAAAAAAAAAATATTTATACAGAAGACTCCCCCTTGTAAAAAAATCAAAATTTTTGGTCTCAGATTTTCCTGAAAATGGGTTGTTTCCTAGTCAATTTGATGCCGGAGAACACGAAAAAACCATCCATTTCGTCGTATCTCTTCGGGAATTTGAATTTTCCGACGAAAAAGAGATTTCCTGAAGAAATAGGACAAAATGGAGGGGTTTTTCGTTTTCTCCGGTATGAAATTGACAAGGAAGCTCAATTTCAGGACAATCTGAGAGTTGAAAAATTTTGAAAAAAAAAATATTTATACAGAAGACTCCCCCCTTGTAAAAAAATCAAAATTTTTGGACTCAGATTTTCCTGAAAATGGGTTGTTTCCTAGTCAATTTGATGCCGGAGAACACGAAAAAACCATCCATTTCGTCGTATCTCTTCGGGAATTTGAATTTTCCGACGAAAAAGAGATTTCCTGAAGAAATAGGACAAAATGGAGGGGTTTTTCGTTTTCTCCGGTATGAAATTGACAAGGAAGCTCAATTTCAGGACAATCTGAGAGTTGAAAAATTTTGAAAAAAAAAATATTTATACAGAAGACTCCCCCCTTGTAAAAAAATCAAAATTTTTGGTCTCAGATTTTCCTGAAAATGGGTTGTTTCCTAGTCAATTTGATGCCGGAGAACACGAAAAAACCATCCATTTCGTCGTATCTCTTCGGGAATTGGAATTTTCCAACGAAAAATAGATTTTCTGAAGAAATAGGACAAAATGGAGGGGTTTTTCGTTTTCACCGGTATGAAATTGACAAGGAAGCTCAATTTCAGGACAATCTGAGAGTTGAAAAATTTTGAAAAAAAAAATATTTTTACAGAAGACTCCCCCCTTGTAAAAAAATCAAAATTTTTGGTCTCAGATTTTCCTGAAAATGGGTTGTTTCCTAGTCAATTTGATGCCGGAGAACACGAAAAAACCATCCATTTCGTCGTATCTCTTCGGGAATTTGAATTTTCCAACGAAAAAGAGATTTCCTGAAGAAATAGGACAAAATGGAGGGGTTTTTCGTTTTCTCCGGTATGAAATTGACAAGGAAGCTCAATTTCAGGACAATCTGAGAGTTGAAAAATTTTGAAAAAAAAAATATTTATACAGAAGACTCCCCCCTTGTAAAAAAATCAAAATTTTTGGACTCAGATTTTCCTGAAAAAGGGTTGTTTCCTAGTCAATTTGATGCCGGAGAACACGAAAAAACCATCCATTTCGTCGTATCTCTTCGGGAATTTGAATTTTCCAACGAAAAAGAGATTTCCTGAAGAAATAGGACAAAATGGAGGGGTTTTTCGTTTTCTCCGGTATGAAATTGACAAGGCAGCTCAATTTCAGGACAATCTGAGAGTTGAAAAATTTTGAAAAAAAAAATATTTATACAGAAGACTCCCCCCTTGTAAAAAAATCAAAATTTTTGGTCTCAGATTTTCCTGAAAATGGGTTGTTTCCTAGTCAATTTGATGCCGGAGAACACGAAAAAACCATCCATTTCGTCGTATCTCTTCGGGAATTTGAATTTTCCGACGAAAAAGAGATTTCCTGAAGAAATAGGACAAAATGGAGGGGTTTTTCGTTTTCTCCGGTATGAAATTGACAAGGAAGCTCAATTTCAGGACAATCTGAGAGTTGAAAAATTTTGAAAAAAAAAATATTTATACAGAAGACTCCCCCCTTGTAAAAAAATCAAAATTTTTGGTCTCAGATTTTCCTGAAAATGGGTTGTTTCCTAGTCAATTTGATGCCGGGGAACACGAAAAAACCATCCATTTCGTCGTATCTCTTCGGGAATTTGAATTTTCCGACGAAAAAGAGATTTCCTGAAGAAATAGGACAAAATGGAGGGGTTTTTCGTTTTCTCCGGTATGAAATTGACAAGGAAGCTCAATTTCAGGACAATCTGAGAGTTGAAAAATTTTGAAAAAAAAAATATTTATACAGAAGACTCCCCCCTGGTAAAAAAATCAAAATTTTTGGTCTCAGATTTTCCTGAAAATGGGTTGTTTCCTAGTCAATTTGATGCCGGAGAACACGAAAAAACCATCCATTTCGTCGTATCTCTTCGGGAATTTGAATTTTCCAACGAAAAAGAGATTTCCTGAAGAAATAGGACAAAATGGAGGGGTTTTTCGTTTCCTCCGGTATGAAATTGACAAGGAAGCTCAATTTCAGGACAATCTGAGTTGAAAAATTTTGAAAAAAAAAATATTGATACAGGAGACTCCCCCCTTGTAAAAAAATCAAAATTTTTGGTCTCAGATTTTCCTGAAAATGGGTTGTTTCCTAGTCAATTTGATGCCGGAGAACACGAAAAAACCATCCATTTCGTCGTATCTCTTCGGGAATTGGAATTTTCCAACGAAAAATAGATTTTCTGAAGAAATAGGACAAAATGGAGGGGTTTTTCGTTTTCACCGGTATGAAATTGACAAGGAAGCTCAATTTCAGGACAATCTGAGAGTTGAAAAATTTTGAAAAAAAAAATATTTTTACAGAAGACTCCCCCCTTGTAAAAAAATCAAAATTTTTGGTCTCAGATTTTCCTGAAAATGGGTTGTTTCCTAGTCAATTTGATGCCGGAGAACACGAACAAACCATCCATTTCGTCGTATCTCTTCGGGAATTTGAATTTTCCGACGAAAAAGAGATTTCCTGAAGAAATAGGACAAAATGGAGGGGTTTTTCGTTTTCTCCGGTATGAAATTGACAAGAAAGCTCAATTTCAGGACAATCTGAGAGTTGAAAAATTTTGAAAAAAAAAATATTTATACAGAAGACTCCCCCCTTGTAAAAAAATCAAAATTTTTATTCTCAGATTTTCCTGAAAATGGGTTGTTTCCTAGTCAATTTGATGCCGGAGAACACGAAAAAACCATCCATTTCGTCGTATCTTTTCGGGAATTTGAATTTTCCGACGAAAAATAGATTTCCTGAAGAAATAGGACAAAATGGAGGGGTTTTCCGTTTTCTCCGGTATGAAATTGACAAGGAAGCTCAATTTCAGGACAACCTGAGAGTTGAAAAATTTTGAAAAAAGAAATATTGATACAGAAGACTCCCCCCTTGTAAAAAAATCAAAATTTTTGGTCTCAGATTTTCCTGAAAATGGGTTGTTTCCTAGTCAATTTGATGCCGGAGAACACGAAAAAACCATCCATTTCGTCGTATCTCTTCGGGAATTTGAATTTTCCAACGAAAAAGAGATTTCCTGAAGAAATAGGACAAAATGGAGGGGTTTTTCGTTTTCTCCGGTATGAAATTGACAAGGAAGCTCAATTTCAGGACAATCTGAGAGTTGAAAAATTTTGAAAAAAAAAATATTTATACAGAAGACTCCCCCCTTGTAAAAAAATCAAAATTTTTGGTCTCAGATTTTCCTGAAAATGGGTTGTTTCCTAGTCAATTTGATGCCGGAGAACACGAACAAACCATCCATTTCGTCGTATCTCTTCGGGAATTTGAATTTTCCGACGAAAAAGAGATTTCCTGAAGAAATAGGACAAAATGGAGGGGTTTTTCGTTTTCTCCGGTATGAAATTGACAAGGAAGCTCAATTTCAGGACAATCTGAGAGTTGAAAAATTTTGAAAAAAAAAATATTTATACAGAAGACTCCCCCCTTGTAAAAAAATCAAAATTTTTGGTCTCAGATTTTCCTGAAAATGGGTTGTTTCCTTGTCAATTTGATGCCGGAGAACACGAAAAAACCATCCATTTCGTCGTATCTCTTCGGGAATTTGAATTTTCCAACGAAAAAGAGATTTCCTGAAGAAATAGGACAAAATGGAGGGGTTTTTCGTTTTCTCCGGTATGAAATTGACAAGAAAGCTCAATTTCAGGACAATCTGAGAGTTGAAAAATTTTGAAAAAAAAAATATTTATACAGAAGACTCCCCCCTTGTAAAAAAATCAAAATTTTTATTCTCAGATTTTCCTGAAAATGGGTTGTTTCCTAGTCAATTTGATGCCGGAGAACACGAAAAAACCATCCATTTCGTCGTATCTTTTCGGGAATTTGAATTTTCCGACGAAAAATAGATTTCCTGAAGAAATAGGACAAAATGGAGGGGTTTTCCGTTTTCTCCGGTATGAAATTGACAAGGAAGCTCAATTTCAGGACAACCTGAGAGTTGAAAAATTTTGAAAAAAGAAATATTGATACAGAAGACTCCCCCCTTGTAAAAAAATCAAAATTTTTGGTCTCAGATTTTCCTGAAAATGGGTTGTTTCCTAGTCAATTTGATGCCGGAGAACACGAAAAAACCATCCATTTCGTCGTATCTCTTCGGGAATTTGAATTTTCCAACGAAAAAGAGATTTCCTGAAGAAATAGGACAAAATGGAGGGGTTTTTCGTTTTCTCCGGTATGAAATTGACAAGGAAGCTCAATTTCAGGACAATCTGAGAGTTGAAAAATTTTGAAAAAAAAAATATTTATACAGAAGACTCCCCCCTTGTAAAAAAATCAAAATTTTTGGTCTCAGATTTTCCTGAAAATGGGTTGTTTCCTAGTCAATTTGATGCCGGAGAACACGAAAAAACCATCCATTTCGTCGTATCTCTTCGGGAATTTGAATTTTCCGACGAAAAATAGATTTCCTGAAGAAATAGGACAAAATGGAGGGGTTTTTCGTTTTCTCCGGTATGAAATTGACAAGGCAGCTCAATTTCAGGACAATCTGAGAGTTGAAAAATTTTGAAAAAAAAAATATTTATACAGAAGACTCCCCCCTTGTAAAAAAATCAAAATTTTTGGACTCAGATTTTCCTGAAAATGGGTTGTTTCCTAGTCAATTTGATGCCGGAGAACACGAAAAAACCATCCATTTCGT
This sequence comes from Philopedon plagiatum, assembly GCA_963971165.1. Taxonomy (NCBI): domain Eukaryota; kingdom Metazoa; phylum Arthropoda; class Insecta; order Coleoptera; family Curculionidae; genus Philopedon; species Philopedon plagiatum. Next base: position 60,031 of record CAXARB010000171.1, on the reverse strand, counting down.
CGTATCTCTTCGGGAATTTGAATTTTCCGACGAAAAATAGATTTCCTGAAGAAATAGGACAAAATGGAGGGGTTTTTCGTTTTCTCCGGTATGAAATTGACAAGGCAGCTCAATTTCAGGACAATCTGAGAGTTGAAAAATTTTGAAAAAAAAAATATTTATACAGAAGACTCCCCCCTTGTAAAAAAATCAAAATTTTTGGACTCAGATTTTCCTGAAAATGGGTTGTTTCCTAGTCAATTTGATGCCGGAGAACACGAAAAAACCATCCATTTCGTCGTATCTCTTCGGGAATTTGAATTTTCCGACGAAAAAGAGATTTCCTGAAGAAATAGGACAAAATGGAGGGGTTTTTCGTTTTCTCCGGTATGAAATTGACAAGGAAGCTCAATTTCAGGACAATCTGAGAGTTGAAAAATTTTGAAAAAAAAAATATTTATACAGAAGACTCCCCCCTTGTAAAAAAATCAAAATTTTTGGTCTCAGATTTTCCTGAAAATGGGTTATTTCCTAGTCAATTTGATGCCGGAGAACACGAAAAAACCATCCATTTCGTCGTATCTTTTCGGGAATTTGAATTTTCCGACGAAAAATAGATTTCCTGAAGAAATAGGACAAAATGGAGGGGTTTTCCGTTTTCTCCGGTATGAAATTGACAAGGAAGCTCAATTTCAGGACAACCTGAGAGTTGAAAAATTTTGAAAAAAGAAATATTGATACAGAAGACTCCCCCCTTGTAAAAAAATCAAAATTTTTGGTCTCAGATTTTCCTGAAAATGGGTTGTTTCCTAGTCAATTTGATGCCGGAGAACACGAAAAAACCATCCATTTCGTCGTATCTCTTCGGGAATTTGAATTTTCCAACGAAAAAGAGATTTCCTGAAGAAATAGGACAAAATGGAGGGGTTTTTCGTTTTCTCCGGTATGAAATTGACAAGGAAGCTCAATTTCAGGACAATCTGAGAGTTGAAAAATTTTGAAAAAAAAAATATTTATACAGAAGACTCCCCCCTTGTAAAAAAATCAAAATTTTTGGTCTCAGATTTTCCTGAAAATGGGTTGTTTCCTAGTCAATTTGATGCCGGAGAACACGAAAAAACCATCCATTTCGTCGTATCTCTTCGGGAATTGGAATTTTCCAACGAAAAATAGATTTCCTGAAGAAATAGGACAAAATGGAGGGGTTTTTCGTTTTCTCCGGTATGAAATTGACAAGGCAGCTCAATTTCAGGACAATCTGAGAGTTGAAAAATTTTGAAAAAAAAAATATTTATACAGAAGACTCCCCCCTTGTAAAAAAATCAAAATTTTTGGTCTCAGATTTTCCTGAAAATGGGTTGTTTCCTAGTCAATTTGATGCCGGAGAACACGAAAAAACCATCCATTTCGTCGTATCTCTTCGGGAATTTGAATTTTCCAACGAAAAAGAGATTTCCTGAAGAAATAGGACAAAATGGAGGGGTTTTTCGTTTTCTCCGGTATGAAATTGACAAGGAAGCTCAATTTCAGGACAATCTGAGAGTTGAAAAATTTTGAAAAAAAAAATATTTATACAGAAGACTCCCCCCTTGTAAAAAAATCAAAATTTTTGGACTCAGATTTTCCTGAAAATGGGTTCTTTCCTAGTCAATTTGATGCCGGAGAACACGAAAAAACCATCCATTTCGTCGTATCTCTTCGGGAATTTGAATTTTCCGACGAAAAGAGATTTCCTGAAGAAATAGGACAAAATGGAGGGGTTTTTCGTTTTCTCCGGTATGAAATTGACAAGGAAGCTCAATTTCAGGACAATCTGAGAGTTGAAAAATTTTGAAAAAAAAAATATTTATACAGAAGACTCCCCCCTTGTAAAAAAATCAAAATTTTTGGTCTCAGATTTTCCTGAAAATGGGTTGTTTCCTAGTCAATTTGATGCCGGAGAACACGAAAAAACCATCCATTTCGTCGTATCTCTTCGGGAATTGGAATTTTCCAACGAAAAATAGATTTTCTGAAGAAATAGGACAAAATGGAGGGGTTTTCCGTTTTCTCCGGTATGAAATTGACAAGGAAGCTCAATTTCAGGACAACCTGAGAGTTGAAAAATTTTGAAAAAAGAAATATTGATACAGAAGACTCCCCCCTTGTAAAAAAATCAAAATTTTTGGTCTCAGATTTTCCTGAAAATGGGTTGTTTCCTAGTCAATTTGATGCCGGAGAACACGAAAAAACCATCCATTTCGTCGTATCTCTTCGGGAATTGGAATTTTCCAACGAAAAATAGATTTCCTGAAGAAATAGGACAAAATGGAGGGGTTTTTCGTTTTCTCCGGTATGAAATTGACAAGGCAGCTCAATTTCAGGACAATCTGAGAGTTGAAAAATTTTGAAAAAAAAAATATTTATACAGAAGACTCCCCCCTTGAAAAAAATCAAAATTTTTGGACTCAGATTTTCCTGAAAATGGGTTGTTTCCTAGTCAATTTGATGCCGGAGAACACAAAAAAACCATCCATTTCGTCGTATCTCTTCGGGAATTTGAATTTTCCAACGAAAAAGAGATTTCCTGAAGAAATAGGACAAAATGGAGGGGTTTTTCGTTTTCTCCGGTATGAAATTGACAAGGAAGCTCAATTTCAGGACAATCTGAGAGTTGAAAAATTTTGAAAAAAAAAATATTTATACAGAAGACTCCCCCCTTGAAAAAAATCAAAATTTTTGGACTCAGATTTTCCTGAAAATGGGTTCTTTCCTAGTCAATTTGATGCCGGAGAACACGAAAAAACCATCCATTTCGTCGTATCTCTTCGGGAATTTGAATTTTCCGACGAAAAAGAGATTTCCTGAAGAAATAGGACAAAATGGAGGGGTTTTTCGTTTTCTCCGGTATGAAATTGACAAGGAAGCTCAATTTCAGGACAATCTGAGAGTTGAAAAATTTTGAAAAAAAAAATATTTATACAGAAGACTCCCCCCTTGTAAAAAAATCAAAATTTTTGGTCTCAGATTTTCCTGAAAATGGGTTGTTTCCTAGTCAATTTGATGCCGGAGAACACGAAAAAACCATCCATTTCGTCGTATCTCTTCGGGAATTTGAATTTTCCGACGAAAAAGAGATTTCCTGAAGAAATAGGACAAAATGGAGGGGTTTTTCGTTTTCTCCGGTATGAAATTGACAAGGAAGCTCAATTTCAGGACAATCTGAGAGTTGAAAAATTTTGAAAAAAAAAAAATTTATACAGAAGACTCCCCCCTTGTAAAAAAATCAAAATTTTTGGTCTCAGATTTTCCTGAAAATGGGTTGTTTCCTAGTCAATTTGATGCCGGAGAACACGAAAAAACCATCCATTTCGTCGTATCTCTTCGGGAATTTGAATTTTCCGACGAAAAAGAGATTTCCTGAAGAAATAGGACAAAATGGAGGGGTTTTTCGTTTTCTCCGGTATGAAATTGACAAGGAAGCTCAATTTCAGGACAATCTGAGAGTTGAAAAATTTTGAAAAAAAAAATATTTATACAGAAGACTCCCCCCTTGTAAAAAAATCAAAATTTTTGGTCTCAGATTTTCCTGAAAATGGGTTGTTTCCTAGTCAATTTGATGCCGGAGAACACGAAAAAACCATCCATTTCGTCGTATCTCTTCGGGAATTGGAATTTTCCAACGAAAAATAGATTTTCTGAAGAAATAGGACAAAATGGAGGGGTTTTCCGTTTTCTCCGGTATGAAATTGACAAGGAAGCTCAATTTCAGGACAACCTGAGAGTTGAAAAATTTTGAAAAAAGAAATATTGATACAGAAGACTCCCCCCTTGTAAAAAAATCAAAATTTTTGGTCTCAGATTTTCCTGAAAATGGGTTGTTTCCTAGTCAATTTGATGCCGGAGAACACGAAAAAACCATCCATTTCGTCGTATCTCTTCGGGAATTTGAATTTTCCAACGAAAAAGAGATTTCCTGAAGAAATAGGACAAAATGGAGGGGTTTTTCGTTTTCTCCGGTATGAAATTGACAAGGAAGCTCAATTTCAGGACAATCTGAGAGTTGAAAAATTTTGAAAAAAAAAATATTTATACAGAAGACTCCCCCCTTGTAAAAAAATCAAAATTTTTGGTCTCAGATTTTCCTGAAAATGGGTTGTTTCCTAGTCAATTTGATGCCGGAGAACACGAAAAAAACATCCATTTCGTCGTATCTCTTCGGGAATTGGAATTTTCCAACGAAAAATAGATTTCCTGAAGAAATAGGACAAAATGGAGGGGTTTTTCGTTTTCTCCGGTATGAAATTGACAAGGCAGCTCAATTTCAGGACAATCTGAGAGTTGAAAAATTTTGAAAAAAAAAATATTTATACAGAAGACTCCCCCCTTGTAAAAAAATCAAAATCTTTGGTCTCAGATTTTCCTGAAAATGGGTTGTTTCCTAGTCAATTTGATGCCGGAGAACACGAAAAAACCATCCATTTCGTCGTATCTCTTCGGGAATTTGAATTTTCCAACGAAAAAGAGATTTCCTGAAGAAATAGGACAAAATGGAGGGGTTTTTCGTTTTCTCCGGTATGAAATTGACAAGGAAGCTCAATTTCAGGACAATCTGAGAGTTGAAAAATTTTGAAAAAAAAAATATTTATACAGAAGACTCCCCCCTTGTAAAAAAATCAAAATTTTTGGACTCAGATTTTCCTGAAAATGGGTTCTTTCCTAGTCAATTTGATGCCGGAGAACACGAAAAAACCATCCATTTCGTCGTATCTCTTCGGGAATTTGAATTTTCCGACGAAAAAGAGATTTCCTGAAGAAATAGGACAAAATGGAGGGGTTTTTCGTTTTCTCCGGTATGAAATTGACAAGGAAGCTCAATTTCAGGACAATCTGAGAGTTGAAAAATTTTGAAAAAAAAAATATTTATACAGAAGACTCCCCCCTTGTAAAAAAATCAAAATTTTTGGTCTCAGATTTTCCTGAAAATGGGTTGTTTCCTAGTCAATTTGATGCCGGAGAACACGAAAAAACCATCCATTTCGTCGTATCTCTTCGGGAATTTGAATTTTCCGACGAAAAAGAGATTTCCTGAAGAAATAGGACAAAATGGAGGGGTTTTTCGTTTTCTCCGGTATGAAATTGACAAGGAAGCTCAATTTCAGGACAATCTGAGAGTTGAAAAATTTTGAAAAAAAAAATATTTATACAGAAGACTCCCCCCTTGTAAAAAAATCAAAATTTTTGGTCTCAGATTTTCCTGAAAATGGGTTGTTTCCTAGTCAATTTGATGCCGGAGAACACGAAAAAACCATCCATTTCGTCGTATCTCTTCGGGAATTTGAATTTTCCAACGAAAAAGAGATTTCCTGAAGAAATAGGACAAAATGGAGGGGTTTTTCGTTTTCTCCGGTATGAAATTGACAAGGCAGCTCAATTTCAGGACAATCTGAGAGTTGAAAAATTTTGGAAAAAAAAATATTTATACAGAAGACTCCCCCCTTGTAAAAAAATCAAAATTTTTGGACTCAGATTTTCCTGAAAATGGGTTGTTTCCTAGTCAATTTGATGCCGGAGAACACGAAAAAACCATCCATTTCGTCGTATCTCTTCGGGAATTTGAATTTTCCGACGAAAAAGAGATTTCCTGAAGAAATAGGACAAAATGGAGGGGTTTTTCGTTTTCTCCGGTATGAAATTGACAAGGAAGCTCAATTTCAGGACAATCTGAGAGTTGAAAAATTTTGAAAAAAAAAATATTTATACAGAAGACTCCCCCTTGTAAAAAAATCAAAATTTTTGGTCTCAGATTTTCCTGAAAATGGGTTGTTTCCTAGTCAATTTGATGCCGGAGAACACGAAAAAACCATCCATTTCGTCGTATCTCTTCGGGAATTGGAATTTTCCAACGAAAAATAGATTTTCTGAAGAAATAGGACAAAATGGAGGGGTTTTCCGTTTTCTCCGGTATGAAATTGACAAGGAAGCTCAATTTCAGGACAACCTGAGAGTTGAAAAATTTTGAAAAAAGAAATATTGATACAGAAGACTCCCCCCTTGTAAAAAAATCAAAATTTTTGGTCTCAGATTTTCCTGAAAATGGGTTGTTTCCTAGTCAATTTGATGCCGGAGAACACGAAAAAACCATCCATTTCGTCGTATCTCTTCGGGAATTTGAATTTTCCAACGAAAAAGAGATTTCCTGAAGAAATAGGACAAAATGGAGGGGTTTTTCGTTTTCTCCGGTATGAAATTGACAAGGAAGCTCAATTTCAGGACAATCTGAGAGTTGAAAAATTTTGAAAAAAAAAAATATTTATACAGAAGACTCCCCCCTTGTAAAAAAATCAAAATTTTTGGTCTCAGATTTTCCTGAAAATGGGTTGTTTCCTAGTCAATTTGATGCCGGAGAACACGAAAAAACCATCCATTTCGTCGTATCTCTTCGGGAATTTGAATTTTCCGACGAAAAATAGATTTCCTGAAGAAATAGGACAAAATGGAGGGGTTTTTCGTTTTCTCCGGTATGAAATTGACAAGGCAGCTCAATTTCAGGACAATCTGAGAGTTGAAAAATTTTGAAAAAAAAAATATTTATACAGAAGACTCCCCACTTGTAAAAAAATCAAAATTTTTGGACTCAGATTTTCCTGAAAATGGGTTGTTTCCTAGTCAATTTGATGCCGGAGAACACGAAAAAACCATCCATTTCGTCGTATCTCTTCGGGAATTTGAATTTTCCGACGAAAAAGAGATTTCCTGAAGAAATAGGACAAAATGGAGGGGTTTTTCGTTTTCTCCGGTATGAAATTGACAAGGAAGCTCAATTTCAGGACAATCTGAGAGTTGAAAAATTTTGAAAAAAAAAATATTTATACAGAAGACTCCCCCCTTGTAAAAAAATCAAAATTTTTGGTCTCAGATTTTCCTGAAAATGGGTTGTTTCCTAGTCAATTTGATGCCGGAGAACACGAAAAAACCATCCATTTCGTCGTATCTCTTCGGGAATTTGAATTTTCCAACGAAAAAGAGATTTCCTGAAGAAATAGGACAAAATGGAGGGGTTTTTCGTTTTCTCCGGTATGAAATTGACAAGGAAGCTCAATTTCAGGACAATCTGAGAGTTGAAAAATTTTGAAAAAAAAAATATTTATACAGAAGACTCCCCCCTTGTAAAAAAATCAAAATTTTTGGTCTCAGATTTTCCTGAAAATGGGTTGTTTCCTAGTCAATTTGATGCCGGAGAACACGAAAAAACCATCCATTTCGTCGTATCTCTTCGGGAATTTGAATTTTCCGACGAAAAAGAGATTTCCTGAAGAAATAGGACAAAATGGAGGGGTTTTTCGTTTTCTCCGGTATGAAATTGACAAGGAAGCTCAATTTCAGGACAACCTGAGAGTTGAAAAATTTTGAAAAAAGAAATATTGATACAGAAGACTCCCCCCTTGTAAAAAAATCAAAATTTTTGGTCTCAGATTTTCCTGAAAATGGGTTGTTTCCTAGTCAATTTGATGCCGGAGAACACGAAAAAACCATCCATTTCGTCGTATCTCTTCGGGAATTTGAATTTTCCAACGAAAAAGAGATTTCCTGAAGAAATAGGACAAAATGGAGGGGTTTTTCGTTTTCTCCGGTATGAAATTGACAAGGAAGCTCAATTTCAGGACAATCTGAGAGTTGAAAAATTTTGAAAAAAAAAATATTTATACAGAAGACTCCCCCCTTGTAAAAAAATCAAAATTTTTGGTCTCAGATTTTCCTGAAAATGGGTTGTTTCCTAGTCAATTTGATGCCGGAGAACACGAAAAAACCATCCATTTCGTCGTATCTCTTCGGGAATTTGAATTTTCCGACGAAAAAGAGATTTCCTGAAGAAATAGGACCAAATGGAGGGGTTTTTCGTTTTCTCCGGTATGAAATTGACAAGGAAGCTCAATTTCAGGACAATCTGAGAGTTGAAAAATTTTGAAAAAAAAAATATTTATACAGAAGACTCCCCCCTTGTAAAAAAATCAAAATTTTTGGTCTCAGATTTTCCTGAAAATGGGTTGTTTCCTAGTCAATTTGATGCCGGAGAACACGAAAAAACCATCCATTTCGTCGTATCTCTTCGGGAATTTGAATTTTCCGACGAAAAATAGATTTCCTGAAGAAATAGGACAAAATGGAGGGGTTTTCCGTTTTCTCCGGTATGAAATTGACAAGGAAGCTCAATTTCAGGACAACCTGAGAGTTGAAAAATTTTGAAAAAAGAAATATTGATACAGAAGACTCCCCCCTTGTAAAAAAATCAAAATTTTTGGTCTCAGATTTTCCTGAAAATGGGTTGTTTCCTAGTCAATTTGATGCCGGAGAACACGAAAAAACCATCCATTTCGTCGTATCTCTTCGGGAATTTGAATTTTCCGACGAAAAATAGATTTCCTGAAGAAATAGGACAAAATGGAGGGGTTTTTCGTTTTCTCCGGTATGAAATTGACAAGGCAGCTCAATTTCAGGACAATCTGAGAGTTGAAAAATTTTGAAAAAAAAAATATTTATACAGAAGACTCCCCCCTTGTAAAAAAATCAAAATTTTTGGACTCAGATTTTCCTGAAAATGGGTTGTTTCCTAGTCAATTTGATGCCGGAGAACACGAAAAAACCATCCATTTCGTCGTATCTCTTCGGGAATTTGAATTTTCCGACGAAAAATAGATTTCCTGAAGAAATAGGACAAAATGGAGGGGTTTTTCGTTTTCTCCGGTATGAAATTGACAAGGCAGCTCAATTTCAGGACAATCTGAGAGTTGAAAAATTTTGAAAAAAAAAATATTTATACAGAAGACTCCCCCCTTGTAAAAAAATCAAAATTTTTGGACTCAGATTTTCCTGAAAATGGGTTGTTTCCTAGTCAATTTGATGCCGGAGAACACGAAAAAACCATCCATTTCGTCGTATCTCTTCGGGAATTTGAATTTTCCGACGAAAAAGAGATTTCCTGAAGAAATAGGACAAAATGGAGGGGTTTTTCGTTTTCTCCGGTATGAAATTGACAAGGAAGCTCAATTTCAGGACAATCTGAGAGTTGAAAAATTTTGAAAAAAAAAATATTTATACAGAAGACTCCCCCCTTGTAAAAAAATCAAAATTTTTGGACTCAGATTTTCCTGAAAATGGGTTGTTTCCTAGTCAATTTGATGCCGGAGAACACGAAAAAACCATCCATTTCGTCGTATCTCTTCGGGAATTTGAATTTTCCGACGAAAAAGAGATTTCCTGAAGAAATAGGACAAAATGGAGGGGTTTTTCGTTTTCTCCGGTATGAAATTGACAAGGAAGCTCAATTTCAGGACAATCTGAGAGTTGAAAAATTTTGAAAAAAAAAATATTTATACAGAAGACTCCCCCCTTGTAAAAAAATCAAAATTTTTGGTCTCAGATTTTCCTGAAAATGGGTTGTTTCCTAGTCAATTTGATGCCGGAGAACACGAAAAAACCATCCATTTCGTCGTATCTCTTCGGGAATTTGAATTTTCCGACGAAAAATAGATTTCCTGAAGAAATAGGACAAAATGGAGGGGTTTTTCGTTTTCTCCGGTATGAAATTGACAAGGCAGCTCAATTTCAGGACAATCTGAGAGTTGAAAAATTTTGAAAAAAAAAATATTTATACAGAAGACTCCCCCCTTGTAAAAAAATCAAAATTTTTGGACTCAGATTTTCCTGAAAATGGGTTGTTTCCTAGTCAATTTGATGCCGGAGAACACGAAAAAACCATCCATTTCGTCGTATCTCTTCGGGAATTTGAATTTTCCGACGAAAAATAGATTTCCTGAAGAAATAGGACAAAATGGAGGGGTTTTTCGTTTTCTCCGGTATGAAATTGACAAGGCAGCTCAATTTCAGGACAATCTGAGAGTTGAAAAATTTTGAAAAAAAAAATATTTATACAGAAGACTCCCCCCTTGTAAAAAAATCAAAATTTTTGGACTCAGATTTTCCTGAAAATGGGTTGTTTCCTAGTCAATTTGATGCCGGAGAACACGAAAAAACCATCCATTTCGTCGTATCTCTTCGGGAATTTGAATTTTCCGACGAAAAAGAGATTTCCTGAAGAAATAGGACAAAATGGAGGGGTTTTTCGTTTTCTCCGGTATGAAATTGACAAGGAAGCTCAATTTCAGGACAATCTGAGAGTTGAAAAATTTTGAAAAAAAAAATATTTATACAGAAGACTCCCCCCTTGTAAAAAAATCAAAATTTTTGGACTCAGATTTTCCTGAAAATGGGTTGTTTCCTAGTCAATTTGATGCCGGAGAACACGAAAAAACCATCCATTTCGTCGTATCTCTTCGGGAATTTGAATTTTCCGACGAAAAAGAGATTTCCTGAAGAAATAGGACAAAATGGAGGGGTTTTTCGTTTTCTCCGGTATGAAATTGACAAGGAAGCTCAATTTCAGGACAATCTGAGAGTTGAAAAATTTTGAAAAAAAAAATATTTATACAGAAGACTCCCCCCTTGTAAAAAAATCAAAATTTTTGGTCTCAGATTTTCCTGAAAATGGGTTGTTTCCTAGTCAATTTGATGCCGGAGAACACGAAAAAACCATCCATTTCGTCGTATCTCTTCGGGAATTGGAATTTTCCAACGAAAAATAGATTTCCTGAAGAAATAGGACAAAATGGAGGGGTTTTTCGTTTTCTCCGGTATGAAATTGACAAGGCAGCTCAATTTCAGGACAATCTGAGAGTTGAAAAATTTTGAAAAAAGAAATATTGATACAGAAGACTCCCCCCTTGTAAAAAAATCAAAATTTTTGGTCTCAGATTTTCCTGAAAATGGGTTGTTTCCTAGTCAATTTGATGCCGGAGAACACGAAAAAACCATCCATTTCGTCGTATCTCTTCGGGAATTTGAATTTTCCGACGAAAAATAGATTTCCTGAAGAAATAGGACAAAATGGAGGGGTTTTCCGTTTTCTCCGGTATGAAATTGACAAGGAAGCTCAATTTCAGGACAACCTGAGAGTTGAAAAATTTTGAAAAAAGAAATATTGATACAGAAGACTCCCCCCTTGTAAAAAAATCAAAATTTTTGGTCTCAGATTTTCCTGAAAATGGGTTGTTTCCTAGTCAATTTGATGCCGGAGAACACGAAAAAACCATCCATTTCGTCGTATCTCTTCGGGAATTTGAATTTTCCGACGAAAAATAGATTTCCTGAAGAAATAGGACAAAATGGAGGGGTTTTTCGTTTTCTCCGGTATGAAATTGACAAGGCAGCTCAATTTCAGGACAATCTGAGAGTTGAAAAATTTTGAAAAAAAAAATATTTATACAGAAGACTCCCCCCTTGTAAAAAAATCAAAATTTTTGGACTCAGATTTTCCTGAAAATGGGTTGTTTCCTAGTCAATTTGATGCCGGAGAACACGAAAAAACCATCCATTTCGTCGTATCTCTTCGGGAATTTGAATTTTCCGACGAAAAATAGATTTCCTGAAGAAATAGGACAAAATGGAGGGGTTTTTCGTTTTCTCCGGTATGAAATTGACAAGGCAGCTCAATTTCAGGACAATCTGAGAGTTGAAAAATTTTGAAAAAAAAAATATTTATACAGAAGACTCCCCCCTTGTAAAAAAATCAAAATTTTTGGACTCAGATTTTCCTGAAAAAGGGTTGTTTCCTAGTCAATTTGATGCCGGAGAACACGAAAAAACCATCCATTTCGTCGTATCTCTTCGGGAATTTGAATTTTCCAACGAAAAAGAGATTTCCTGAAGAAATAGGACAAAATGGAGGGGTTTTTCGTTTTCTCCGGTATGAAATTGACAAGGCAGCTCAATTTCAGGACAATCTGAGAGTTGAAAAATTTTGAAAAAAAAAATATTTATACAGAAGACTCCCCCCTTGTAAAAAAATCAAAATTTTTGGTCTCAGATTTTCCTGAAAATGGGTTGTTTCCTAGTCAATTTGATGCCGGAGAACACGAAAAAACCATCCATTTCGTCGTATCTCTTCGGGAATTTGAATTTTCCGACGAAAAATAGATTTCCTGAAGAAATAGGACAAAATGGAGGGGTTTTTCGTTTTCTCCGGTATGAAATTGACAAGGCAGCTCAATTTCAGGACAATCTGAGAGTTGAAAAATTTTGAAAAAAAAAATATTTATACAGAAGACTCCCCCCTTGTAAAAAAATCAAAATTTTTGGACTCAGATTTTCCTGAAAATGGGTTGTTTCCTAGTCAATTTGATGCCGGAGAACACGAAAAAACCATCCATTTCGTCGTATCTCTTCGGGAATTTGAATTTTCCGACGAAAAAGAGATTTCCTGAAGAAATAGGACAAAATGGAGGGGTTTTTCGTTTTCTCCGGTATGAAATTGACAAGGAAGCTCAATTTCAGGACAATCTGAGAGTTGAAAAATTTTGAAAAAAAAAATATTTATACAGAAGACTCCCCCCTTGTAAAAAAATCAAAATTTTTGGACTCAGATTTTCCTGAAAATGGGTTGTTTCCTAGTCAATTTGATGCCGGAGAACACGAAAAAACCATCCATTTCGTCGTATCTCTTCGGGAATTTGAATTTTCCGACGAAAAAGAGATTTCCTGAAGAAATAGGACAAAATGGAGGGGTTTTTCGTTTTCTCCGGTATGAAATTGACAAGGAAGCTCAATTTCAGGACAATCTGAGAGTTGAAAAATTTTGAAAAAAAAAATATTTATACAGAAGACTCCCCCCTTGTAAAAAAATCAAAATTTTTGGTCTCAGATTTTCCTGAAAATGGGTTGTTTCCTAGTCAATTTGATGCCGGAGAACACGAAAAAACCATCCATTTCGTCGTATCTCTTCGGGAATTGGAATTTTCCAACGAAAAATAGATTTCCTGAAGAAATAGGACAAAATGGAGGGGTTTTTCGTTTTCTCCGGTATGAAATTGACAAGGCAGCTCAATTTCAGGACAATCTGAGAGTTGAAAAATTTTGAAAAAAAAAATATTTATACAGAAGACTCCCCCTTGTAAAAAAATCAAAATTTTTGGTCTCAGATTTTCCTGAAAATGGGTTGTTTCCTAGTCAATTTGATGCCGGAGAACACGAAAAAACCATCCATTTCGTCGTATCTCTTCGGGAATTTGAATTTTCCGACGAAAAATAGATTTCCTGAAGAAATAGGACAAAATGGAGGGGTTTTTCGTTTTCTCCGGTATGAAATTGACAAGGCAGCTCAATTTCAGGACAATCTGAGAGTTGAAAAATTTTGAAAAAAAAAATATTTATACAGAAGACTCCCCCCTTGTAAAAAAATCAAAATTTTTGGACTCAGATTTTCCTGAAAATGGGTTGTTTCCTAGTCAATTTGATGCCGGAGAACACGAAAAAACCATCCATTTCGTCGTATCTCTTCGGGAATTTGAATTTTCCGACGAAAAATAGATTTCCTGAAGAAATAGGACAAAATGGAGGGGTTTTTCGTTTTCTCCGGTATGAAATTGACAAGGCAGCTCAATTTCAGGACAATCTGAGAGTTCAAAAATTTTGAAAAAAAAAATATTTATACAGAAGACTCCCCCCTTGTAAAAAAATCAAAATTTTTGGACTCAGATTTTCCTGAAAATGGGTTGTTTCCTAGTCAATTTGATGCCGGAGAACACGAAAAAACCATCCATTTCGTCGTATCTCTTCGGGAATTTGAATTTTCCGACGAAAAAGAGATTTCCTGAAGAAATAGGACAAAATGGAGGGGTTTTTCGTTTTCTCCGGTATGAAATTGACAAGGAAGCTCAATTTCAGGACAATCTGAGAGTTGAAAAATTTTGAAAAAAAAAATATTTATACAGAAGACTCCCCCCTTGTAAAAAAATCAAAATTTTTGGTCTCAGATTTTCCTGAAAATGGGTTGTTTCCTAGTCAATTTGATGCCGGAGAACACGAAAAAACCATCCATTTCGTCGTATCTCTTCGGGAATTGGAATTTTCCAACGAAAAATAGATTTCCTGAAAAAATAGGACAAAATGGAGGGGTTTTTCGTTTTCTCCGGTATGAAATTGACAAGGCAGCTCAATTTCAGGACAATCTGAGAGTTGAAAAATTTTGAAAAAAAAATATTTATACAGAAGACTCCCCCCTTGTAAAAAAATCAAAATTTTTGGTCTCAGATTTTCCTGAAAATGGGTTGTTTCCTAGTCAATTTGATGCCGGAGAACACGAAAAAACCATCCATTTCGTCGTATCTCTTCGGGAATTTGAATTTTCCAACGAAAAAGAGATTTCCTGAAGAAATAGGACAAAATGGAGGGGTTTTTCGTTTTCTCCGGTATGAAATTGACAAGGCAGCTCAATTTCAGGACAATCTGAGAGTTGAAAAATTTTGAAAAAAAAAATATTTATACAGAAGACTCCCCCCTTGTAAAAAAATCAAAATTTTTGGTCTCAGATTTTCCTGAAAATGGGTTGTTTCCTAGTCAATTTGATGCCGGAGAACACGAAAAAACCATCCATTTCGTCGTATCTCTTCGGGAATTTGAATTTTCCAACGAAAAAGAGATTTCCTGAAGAAATAGGACAAAATGGAGGGGTTTTTCGTTTTCTCCGGTATGAAATTGACAAGGAAGCTCAATTTCAGGACAATCTGAGAGTTGAAAAATTTTGAAAAAAAAAATATTTATACAGAAGACTCCCCCCTTGTAAAAAAATCAAAATTTTTGGACTCAGATTTTCCTGAAAATGGGTTGTTTCCTAGTCAATTTGATGCCGGAGAACACGAAAAAACCATCCATTTCGTCGTATCTCTTCGGGAATTTGAATTTTCCGACGAAAAAGAGATTTCCTGAAGAAATAGGACAAAATGGAGGGGTTTTTCGTTTTCTCCGGTATGAAATTGACAAGGAAGCTCAATTTCAGGACAATCTGAGAGTTGAAAAATTTTGAAAAAAAAAATATTTATACAGAAGACTCCCCCCTTGTAAAAAAATCAAAATTTTTGGTCTCAGATTTTCCTGAAAATGGGTTGTTTCCTAGTCAATTTGATGCCGGAGAACACGAAAAAACCATCCATTTCGTCGTATCTCTTCGGGAATTGGAATTTTCCAACGAAAAATAGATTTCCTGAAAAAATAGGACAAAATGGAGGGGTTTTTCGTTTTCTCCGGTATGAAATTGACAAGGCAGCTCAATTTCAGGACAATCTGAGAGTTGAAAAATTTTGAAAAAAAAATATTTATACAGAAGACTCCCCCCTTGTAAAAAAATCAAAATTTTTGGTCTCAGATTTTCCTGAAAATGGGTTGTTTCCTAGTCAATTTGATGCCGGAGAACACGAAAAAACCATCCATTTCGTCGTATCTCTTCGGGAATTTGAATTTTCCAACGAAAAAGAGATTTCCTGAAGAAATAGGACAAAATGGAGGGGTTTTTCGTTTTCTCCGGTATGAAATTGACAAGGCAGCTCAATTTCAGGACAATCTGAGAGTTGAAAAATTTTGAAAAAAAAAATATTTATACAGAAGACTCCCCCCTTGTAAAAAAATCAAAATTTTTGGTCTCAGATTTTCCTGAAAATGGGTTGTTTCCTAGTCAATTTGATGCCGGAGAACACGAAAAAACCATCCATTTCGTCGTATCTCTTCGGGAATTTGAATTTTCCAACGAAAAAGAGATTTCCTGAAGAAATAGGACAAAATGGAGGGGTTTTTCGTTTTCTCCGGTATGAAATTGACAAGGAAGCTCAATTTCAGGACAATCTGAGAGTTGAAAAATTTTGAAAAAAAAAATATTTATACAGAAGACTCCCCCCTTGTAAAAAAATCAAAATTTTTGGACTCAGATTTTCCTGAAAATGGGTTCTTTCCTAGTCAATTTGATGCCGGAGAACACGAAAAAACCATCCATTTCGTCGTATCTCTTCGGGAATTTGAATTTTCCGACGAAAAAGAGATTTCCTGAAGAAATAGGACAAAATGGAGGGGTTTTTCGTTTTCTCCGGTATGAAATTGACAAGGAAGCTCAATTTCAGGACAATCTGAGAGTTGAAAAATTTTGAAAAAAAAAATATTTATACAGAAGACTCCCCCCTTGTAAAAAAATCAAAATTTTTGGACTCAGATTTTCCTGAAAATGGGTTCTTTCCTAGTCAATTTGATGCCGGAGAACACGAAAAAACCATCCATTTCGTCGTATCTCTTCGGGAATTTGAATTTTCCGACGAAAAAGAGATTTCCTGAAGAAATAGGACAAAATGGAGGGGTTTTTCGTTTTCTCCGGTATGAAATTGACAAGGAAGCTCAATTTCAGGACAATCTGAGAGTTGAAAAATTTTGAAAAAAAAAATATTTATACAGAAGACTCCCCCCTTGTAAAAAAATCAAAATTTTTGGTCTCAGATTTTCCTGAAAATGGGTTGTTTCCTAGTCAATTTGATGCCGGAGAACACGAAAAAACCATCCATTTCGTCGTATCTCTTCGGGAATTTGAATTTTCCAACGAAAAAGAGATTTCCTGAAGAAATAGGACAAAATGGAGGGGTTTTTCGTTTTCTCCGGTATGAAATTGACAAGGCAGCTCAATTTCAGGACAATCTGAGAGTTGAAAAATTTTGAAAAAAAAAATATTTATACAGAAGACTCCCCCCTTGTAAAAAAATCAAAATTTTTGGTCTCAGATTTTCCTGAAAATGGGTTGTTTCCTAGTCAATTTGATGCCGGAGAACACGAAAAAACCATCCATTTCGTCGTATCTCTTCGGGAATTTGAATTTTCCGACGAAAAAGAGATTTTCTGAAGAAATAGGACAAAATGGAGGGGTTTTCCGTTTTCTCCGGTATGAAATTGACAAGGAAGCTCAATTTCAGGACAATCTGAGAGTTGAAAAATTTTGAAAAAAAAAATATTTATACAGAAGACTCCCCCCTTGTAAAAAAATCAAAATTTTTGGTCTCAGATTTTCCTGAAAATGGGTTGTTTCCTAGTCAATTTGATGCCGGAGAACACGAAAAAACCATCCATTTCGTCGTATCTCTTCGGGAATTTGAATTTTCCAACGAAAAAGAGATTTCCTGAAGAAATAGGACAAAATGGAGGGGTTTTTCGTTTTCTCCGGTATGAAATTGACAAGGCAGCTCAATTTCAGGACAATCTGAGAGTTGAAAAATTTTGAAAAAAAAAATATTTATACAGAAGACTCCCCCCTTGTAAAAAAATCAAAATTTTTGGTCTCAGATTTTCCTGAAAATGGGTTGTTTCCTAGTCAATTTGATGCCGGAGAACACGAAAAAACCATCCATTTCGTCGTATCTCTTCGGGAATTTGAATTTTCCGACGAAAAAGAGATTTTCTGAAGAAATAGGACAAAATGGAGGGGTTTTCCGTTTTCTCCGGTATGAAATTGACAAGGAAGCTCAATTTCAGGACAACCTGAGAGTTGAAAAATTTTGAAAAAAGAAATATTGATACAGAAGACTCCCCCCCCCTTGTAAGAAAATCAAAATTTTTGGTCTCAGATTTTCCTGAAAATGGGTTGTTTCCTAGTCAATTTGATGCCGGAGAACACGAAAAAACCATCCATTTCGTCGTATCTCTTCGGGAATTTGAATTTTCCAACGAAAAAGAGATTTCCTGAAGAAATAGGACAAAATGGAGGGGTTTTTCGTTTTCTCCGGTATGAAATTGACAAGGAAGCTCAATTTCAGGACAATCTGAGAGTTGAAAAATTTTGAAAAAAAAAATATTTATACAGAAGACTCCCCCCTTGTAAAAAAATCAAAATTTTTGGTCTCTGATTTTCCTGAAAATGGGTTGTTTCCTAGTCAATTTGATGCCGGAGAACACGAAAAAACCATCCATTTCGTCGTATCTCTTCGGGAATTGGAATTTTCCAACGAAAAATAGATTTTCTGAAGAAATAGGACAAAATGGAGGGGTTTTTCGTTTTCACCGGTATGAAATTGACAAGGAAGCTCAATTTCAGGACAATCTGAGAGTTGAAAAATTTTGAAAAAAAAAATATTTATACAGAAGACTCCCCCCTTGTAAAAAAATCAAAATTTTTGGTCTCAGATTTTCCTGAAAATGGGTTGTTTCCTAGTCAATTTGATGCCGGAGAACACGAAAAAACCATCCATTTCGTCGTATCTCTTCGGGAATTTGAATTTTCCAACGAAAAAGAGATTTCCTGAAGAAATAGGACAAAATGGAGGGGTTTTTCGTTTTCTCCGGTATGAAATTGACAAGGAAGCTCAATTTCAGGACAATCTGAGAGTTGAAAAATTTTGAAAAAAAAAATATTTATACAGAAGACTCCCCCCTTGTAAAAAAATCAAAATTTTTGGTCTCAGATTTTCCTGAAAATGGGTTGTTTCCTAGTCAATTTGATGCCGGAGAACACGAAAAAACCATCCATTTCGTCGTATCTCTTCGGGAATTTGAATTTTCCAACGAAAAAGAGATTTCCTGAAGAAATAGGACAAAATGGAGGGGTTTTTCGTTTTCTCCGGTATGAAATTGACAAGGAAGCTCAATTTCAGGACAATCTGAGAGTTGAAAAATTTTGAAAAAAAAAATATTTATACAGAAGACTCCCCCCTTGTAAAAAAATCAAAATTTTTGGACTCAGATTTTCCTGAAAATGGGTTGTTTCCTAGTCAATTTGATGCCGGAGAACACGAAAAAACCATCCATTTCGTCGTATCTCTTCGGGAATTTGAATTTTCCGACGAAAAAGAGATTTCCTGAAGAAATAGGACAAAATGGAGGGGTTTTTCGTTTTCTCCGGTATGAAATTGACAAGGAAGCTCAATTTCAGGACAATCTGAGAGTTGAAAAATTTTGAAAAAAAAAATATTTATACAGAAGACTCCCCCCTTGTAAAAAAATCAAAATTTTTGGTCTCAGATTTTCCTGAAAATGGGTTGTTTCCTAGTCAATTTGATGCCGGAGAACACGAAAAAACCATCCATTTCGTCGTATCTCTTCGGGAATTTGAATTTTCCGACGAAAAAGAGATTTCCTGAAGAAATAGGACAAAATGGAGGGGTTTTTCGTTTTCTCCGGTATGAAATTGACAAGGAAGCTCAATTTCAGGACAATCTGAGAGTTGAAAAATTTTGAAAAAAAAAATATTTATACAGAAGACTCCCCCCTTGTAAAAAAATCAAAATTTTTGGTCTCAGATTTTCCTGAAAATGGGTTGTTTCCTAGTCAATTTGATGCCGGAGAACACGAAAAAACCATCCATTTCGTCGTATCTCTTCGGGAATTGGAATTTTCCAACGAAAAATAGATTTTCTGAAGAAATAGGACAAAATGGAGGGGTTTTTCGTTTTCACCGGTATGAAATTGACAAGGAAGCTCAATTTCAGGACAATCTGAGAGTTGAAAAATTTTGAAAAAAAAAATATTTATACAGAAGACTCCCCCCTTGTAAAAAAATCAAAATTTTTGGTCTCAGATTTTCCTGAAAATGGGTTGTTTCCTAGTCAATTTGATGCCGGAGAACACGAAAAAACCATCCATTTCGTCGTATCTCTTCGGGAATTTGAATTTTCCAACGAAAAAGAGATTTCCTGAAGAAATAGGACCAAATGGAGGGGTTTTTCGTTTTCTCCGGTATGAAATTGACAAGGAAGCTCAATTTCAGGACAATCTGAGAGTTGAAAAATTTTGAAAAAAAAAATATTTATACAGAAGACTCCCCCCTTGTAAAAAAATCAAAATTTTTGGTCTCAGATTTTCCTGAAAATGGGTTGTTTCCTAGTCAATTTGATGCCGGAGAACACGAAAAAACCATCCATTTCGTCGTATCTCTTCGGGAATTGGAATTTTCCAACGAAAAATAGATTTTCTGAAGAAATAGGACAAAATGGAGGGGTTTTTCGTTTTCACCGGTATGAAATTGACAAGGAAGCTCAATTTCAGGACAATCTGAGAGTTGAAAAATTTTGAAAAAAAAAATATTTATACAGAAGACTCCCCCCTTGTAAAAAAATCAAAATTTTTGGTCTCAGATTTTCCTGAAAATGGGTTGTTTCCTAGTCAATTTGATGCCGGAGAACACGAAAAAACCATCCATTTCGTCGTATCTCTTCGGGAATTTGAATTTTCCAACGAAAAAGAGATTTCCTGAAGAAATAGGACAAAATGGAGGGGTTTTTCGTTTTCTCCGGTATGAAATTGACAAGGAAGCTCAATTTCAGGACAATCTGAGAGTTGAAAAATTTTGAAAAAAAAAATATTTATACAGAAGACTCCCCCCTTGTAAAAAAATCAAAATTTTTGGTCTCAGATTTTCCTGAAAATGGGTTGTTTCCTAGTCAATTTGATGCCGGAGAACACGAAAAAACCATCCATTTCGTCGTATCTCTTCGGGAATTTGAATTTTCCAACGAAAAAGAGATTTCCTGAAGAAATAGGACAAAATGGAGGGGTTTTTCGTTTTCTCCGGTATGAAATTGACAAGGAAGCTCAATTTCAGGACAATCTGAGAGTTGAAAAATTTTGAAAAAAAAAATATTTATACAGAAGACTCCCCCCTTGTAAAAAAATCAAAATTTTTGGACTCAGATTTTCCTGAAAATGGGTTCTTTCCTAGTCAATTTGATGCCGGAGAACACGAAAAAACCATCCATTTCGTCGTATCTCTTCGGGAATTTGAATTTTCCGACGAAAAAGAGATTTCCTGAAGAAATAGGACAAAATGGAGGGGTTTTTCGTTTTCTCCGGTATGAAATTGACAAGGAAGCTCAATTTCAGGACAATCTGAGAGTTGAAAAATTTTGAAAAAAAAAATATTTATACAGAAGACTCCCCCCTTGTAAAAAAATCAAAATTTTTGGTCTCAGATTTTCCTGAAAATGGGTTGTTTCCTAGTCAATTTGATGCCGGAGAACACGAAAAAACCATCCATTTCGTCGTATCTCTTCGGGAATTTGAATTTTCCGACGAAAAAGAGATTTCCTGAAGAAATAGGACAAAATGGAGGGGTTTTTCGTTTTCTCCGGTATGAAATTGACAAGGAAGCTCAATTTCAGGACAATCTGAGAGTTGAAAAATTTTGAAAAAAAAAATATTTATACAGAAGACTCCCCCCTTGTAAAAAAATCAAAATTTTTGGTCTCAGATTTTCCTGAAAATGGGTTGTTTCCTAGTCAATTTGATGCCGGAGAACACGAAAAAACCATCCATTTCGTCGTATCTCTTCGGGAATTTGAATTTTCCAACGAAAAAGAGATTTCCTGAAGAAATAGGACCAAATGGAGGGGTTTTTCGTTTTCTCCGGTATGAAATTGACAAGGAAGCTCAATTTCAGGACAATCTGAGAGTTGAAAAATTTTGAAAAAAAAAATATTTATACAGAAGACTCCCCCCTTGTAAAAAAATCAAAATTTTTGGTCTCAGATTTTCCTGAAAATGGGTTGTTTCCTAGTCAATTTGATGCCGGAGAACACGAAAAAACCATCCATTTCGTCGTATCTCTTCGGGAATTTGAATTTTCCAACGAAAAAGAGATTTCCTGAAGAAATAGGACAAAATGGAGGGGTTTTTCGTTTTCTCCGGTATGAAATTGACAAGGAAGCTCAATTTCAGGACAATCTGAGAGTTGAAAAATTTTGAAAAAAAAAATATTTATACAGAAGACTCCCCCCTTGTAAAAAAATCAAAATTTTTGGTCTCAGATTTTCCTGAAAATGGGTTGTTTCCTAGTCAATTTGATGCCGGAGAACACGAAAAAACCATCCATTTCGTCGTATCTCTTCGGGAATTTGAATTTTCCGACGAAAAAGAGATTTCCTGAAGAAATAGGACAAAATGGAGGGGTTTTTCGTTTTCTCCGGTATGAAATTGACAAGGAAGCTCAATTTCAGGACTATCTGAGAGTTGAAAAATTTTGAAAAAAAAAATATTTATACAGAAGACTCCCCCCTTGTAAAAAAATCAAAATTTTTGGTCTCAGATTTTCCTGAAAATGGGTTGTTTCCTAGTCAATTTGATGCCGGAGAACACGAAAAAACCATCCATTTCGTCGTATCTCTTCGGGAATTTGAATTTTCCAACGAAAAAGAGATTTCCTGAAGAAATAGGACAAAATGGAGGGGTTTTTCGTTTTCTCCGGTATGAAATTGACAAGGAAGCTCAATTTCAGGACAATCTGAGAGTTGAAAAATTTTGAAAAAAAAAATATTTATACAGAAGACTCCCCCCTTGTAAAAAAATCAAAATTTTTGGACTCAGATTTTCCTGAAAATGGGTTGTTTCCTAGTCAATTTGATGCCGGAGAACACGAAAAAACCATCCATTTCGTCGTATCTCTTCGGGAATTTGAATTTTCCGACGAAAAAGAGATTTCCTGAAGAAATAGGACAAAATGGAGGGGTTTTTCGTTTTCTCCGGTATGAAATTGACAAGGAAGCTCAATTTCAGGACAATCTGAGAGTTGAAAAATTTTGAAAAAAAAAATATTTATACAGAAGACTCCCCCCCCCTTGTAAAAAAATCAAAATTTTTGGTCTCAGATTTTCCTGAAAATGGGTTGTTTCCTAGTCAATTTGATGCCGGAGAACACGAAAAAACCATCCATTTCGTCGTATCTCTTCGGGAATTTGAATTTTCCGACGAAAAAGAGATTTCCTGAAGAAATAGGACAAAATGGAGGGGTTTTTCGTTTTCTCCGGTATGAAATTGACAAGGAAGCTCAATTTCAGGACAATCTGAGGGTTGAAAAATTTTGAAAAAAAAAATATTTATACAGAAGACTCCCCCCTTGTAAAAAAATCAAAATTTTTGGTCTCAGATTTTCCTGAAAATGGGTTGTTTCCTAGTCAATTTGATGCCGGAGAACACGAAAAAACCATCCATTTCGTCGTATCTCTTCGGGAATTGGAATTTTCCAACGAAAAATAGATTTTCTGAAGAAATAGGACAAAATGGAGGGGTTTTTCGTTTTCACCGGTATGAAATTGACAAGGAAGCTCAATTTCAGGACAATCTGAGAGTTGAAAAATTTTGAAAAAAAAAATATTTATACAGAAGACTCCCCCCTTGTAAAAAAATCAAAATTTTTGGTCTCAGATTTTCCTGAAAATGGGTTGTTTCCTAGTCAATTTGATGCCGGAGAACACGAAAAAACCATCCATTTCGTCGTATCTCTTCGGGAATTTGAATTTTCCAACGAAAAAGAGATTTCCTGAAGAAATAGGACCAAATGGAGGGGTTTTTCGTTTTCTCCGGTATGAAATTGACAAGGAAGCTCAATTTCAGGACAATCTGAGAGTTGAAAAATTTTGAAAAAAAAAATATTTATACAGAAGACTTCCCCCCTTGTAAAAAAATCAAAATTTTTGGTCTCAGATTTTCCTGAAAATGGGTTGTTTCCTAGTCAATTTGATGCCGGAGAACACGAAAAAACCATCCATTTCGTCGTATCTCTTCGGGAATTGGAATTTTCCAACGAAAAATAGATTTTCTGAAGAAATAGGACAAAATGGAGGGGTTTTTCGTTTTCACCGGTATGAAATTGACAAGGAAGCTCAATTTCAGGACAATCTGAGAGTTGAAAAATTTTGAAAAAAAAAATATTTATACAGAAGACTCCCCCCTTGTAAAAAAATCAAAATTTTTGGTCTCAGATTTTCCTGAAAATGGGTTGTTTCCTAGTCAATTTGATGCCGGAGAACACGAAAAAACCATCCATTTCGTCGTATCTCTTCGGGAATTTGAATTTTCCAACGAAAAAGAGATTTCCTGAAGAAATAGGACAAAATGGAGGGGTTTTTCGTTTTCTCCGGTATGAAATTGACAAGGAAGCTCAATTTCAGGACAATCTGAGAGTTGAAAAATTTTGAAAAAAAAAATATTTATACAGAAGACTCCCCCCTTGTAAAAAAATCAAAATTTTTGGTCTCAGATTTTCCTGAAAATGGGTTGTTTCCTAGTCAATTTGATGCCGGAGAACACGAAAAAACCATCCATTTCGTCGTATCTCTTCGGGAATTTGAATTTTCCGACGAAAAATAGATTTCCTGAAGAAATAGGACAAAATGGAGGGGTTTTTCGTTTTCTCCGGTATGAAATTGACAAGGAAGCTCAATTTCAGGACAATCTGAGAGTTGAAAAATTTTGAAAAAAAAAATATTTATACAGAAGACTCCCCCCTTGTAAAAAAATCAAAATTTTTGGTCTCAGATTTTCCTGAAAATGGGTTGTTTCCTAGTCAATTTGATGCCGGAGAACACGAAAAAACCATCCATTTCGTCGTATCTCTTCGGGAATTTGAATTTTCCGACGAAAAAGAGATTTCCTGAAGAAATAGGACAAAATGGAGGGGTTTTTCGTTTTCTCCGGTATGAAATTGACAAGGAAGCTCAATTTCAGGACAATCTGAGAGTTGAAAAATTTTGAAAAAAAAAATATTTATACAGAAGACTCCCCCCTTGTAAAAAAATCAAAATTTTTGGTCTCAGATTTTCCTGAAAATGGGTTGTTTCCTAGTCAATTTGATGCCGGAGAACACGAAAAAACCATCCATTTCGTCGTATCTCTTCGGGAATTGGAATTTTCCAACGAAAAATAGATTTTCTGAAGAAATAGGACAAAATGGAGGGGTTTTTCGTTTTCACCGGTATGAAATTGACAAGGAAGCTCAATTTCAGGACAATCTGAGAGTTGAAAAATTTTGAAAAAAAAAATATTTATACAGAAGACTCCCCCCTTGTAAAAAAATCAAAATTTTTGGTCTCAGATTTTCCTGAAAATGGGTTGTTTCCTAGTCAATTTGATGCCGGAGAACAAGAAAAAACCATCCATTTCGTCGTATCTCTTCGGGAATTTGAATTTTCCAACGAAAAAGAGATTTCCTGAAGAAATAGGACCAAATGGAGGGGTTTTTCGTTTTCTCCGGTATGAAATTGACAAGGAAGCTCAATTTCAGGACAATCTGAGAGTTGAAAAATTTTGAAAAAAAAAATATTTATACAGAAGACTCCCCCCTTGTAAAAAAAATCAAAATTTTTGGTCTCAGATTTTCCTGAAAATGGGTTGTTTCCTAGTCAATTTGATGCCGGAGAACACGAAAAAACCATCCATTTCGTCGTATCTCTTCGGGAATTTGAATTTTCCGACGAAAAATAGATTTCCTGAAGAAATAGGACAAAATGGAGGGGTTTTTCGTTTTCTCCGGTATGAAATTGACAAGGAAGCTCAATTTCAGGACAATCTGAGAGTTGAAAAATTTTGAAAAAAAAAATATTTATACAGAAGACTCCCCCCTTGTAAAAAAATCAAAATTTTTGGTCTCAGATTTTCCTGAAAATGGGTTGTTTCCTAGTCAATTTGATGCCGGAGAACACGAAAAAACCATCCATTTCGTCGTATCTCTTCGGGAATTTGAATTTTCCGACGAAAAAGAGATTTCCTGAAGAAATAGGACAAAATGGAGGGGTTTTTCGTTTTCTCCGGTATGAAATTGACAAGGAAGCTCAATTTCAGGACAATCTGAGAGTTGAAAAATTTTGAAAAAAAAAATATTTATACAGAAGACTCCCCCCTTGTAAAAAAATCAAAATTTTTGGTCTCAGATTTTCCTGAAAATGGGTTGTTTCCTAGTCAATTTGATGCCGGAGAACACGAAAAAACCATCCATTTCGTCGTATCTCTTCGGGAATTGGAATTTTCCAACGAAAAATAGATTTTCTGAAGAAATAGGACAAAATGGAGGGGTTTTTCGTTTTCACCGGTATGAAATTGACAAGGAAGCTCAATTTCAGGACAATCTGAGAGTTGAAAAATTTTGAAAAAAAAAATATTTATACAGAAGACTCCCCCCTTGTAAAAAAATCAAAATTTTTGGTCTCAGATTTTCCTGAAAATGGGTTGTTTCCTAGTCAATTTGATGCCGGAGAACAAGAAAAAACCATCCATTTCGTCGTATCTCTTCGGGAATTTGAATTTTCCAACGAAAAAGAGATTTCCTGAAGAAATAGGACCAAATGGAGGGGTTTTTCGTTTTCTCCGGTATGAAATTGACAAGGAAGCTCAATTTCAGGACAATCTGAGAGTTGAAAAATTTTGAAAAAAAAAATATTTATACAGAAGACTCCCCCCTTGTAAAAAAATCAAAATTTTTGGTCTCAGATTTTCCTGAAAATGGGTTGTTTCCTAGTCAATTTGATGCCGGAGAACACGAAAAAACCATCCATTTCGTCGTATCTCTTCGGGAATTGGAATTTTCCAACGAAAAATAGATTTTCTGAAGAAATAGGACAAAATGGAGGGGTTTTTCGTTTTCACCGGTATGAAATTGACAAGGAAGCTCAATTTCAGGACAATCTGAGAGTTGAAAAATTTTGAAAAAAAAAATATTTATACAGAAGACTCCCCCCTTGTAAAAAAATCAAAATTTTTGGTCTCAGATTTTCCTGAAAATGGGTTGTTTCCTAGTCAATTTGATGCCGGAGAACACGAAAAAACCATCCATTTCGTCGTATCTCTTCGGGAATTTGAATTTTCCAACGAAAAAGAGATTTCCTGAAGAAATAGGACAAAATGGAGGGGTTTTTCGTTTTCTCCGGTATGAAATTGACAAGGAAGCTCAATTTCAGGACAATCTGAGAGTTGAAAAATTTTGAAAAAAAAAATATTTATACAGAAGACTCCCCCCTTGTAAATAAATCAAAATTTTTGGTCTCAGATTTTCCTGAAAATGGGTTGTTTCCTAGTCAATTTGATGCCGGAGAACACGAAAAAACCATCCATTTCGTCGTATCTCTTCGGGAATTTGAATTTTCCGACGAAAAAGAGATTTCCTGAAGAAATAGGACAAAATGGAGGGGTTTTTCGTTTTCTCCGGTATGAAATTGACAAGGAAGCTCAATTTCAGGACAATCTGAGAGTTGAAAAATTTTGAAAAAAAAAATATTTATACAGAAGACTCCCCCCTTGTAAAAAAATCAAAATTTTTGGTCTCAGATTTTCCTGAAAATGGGTTGTTTCCTAGTCAATTTGATGCCGGAGAGCACGAAAAAACCATCCATTTCGTCGTATCTCTTCGGGAATTTGAATTTTCCAACGAAAAAGAGATTTCCTGAAGAAATAGGACAAAATGGAGGGGTTTTTCGTTTTCTCCGGTATGAAATTGACAAGGAAGCTCAATTTCAGGACAATCTGAGAGTTGAAAAATTTTGAAAAAAAAAATATTTATACAGAAGACTCCCCCCTTGTAAAAAAATCAAAATTTTTGGTCTCAGATTTTCCTGAAAATGGGTTGTTTCCTAGTCAATTTGATGCCGGAGAACACGAAAAAACCATCCATTTCGTCGTATCTCTTCGGGAATTTGAATTTTCCAACGAAAAAGAGATTTCCTGAAGAAATAGGACAAAATGGAGGGGTTTTTCGTTTTCTCCGGTATGAAATTGACAAGGAAGCTCAATTTCAGGACAATCTGAGAGTTGAAAAATTTTGAAAAAAAAAATATTTATACAGAAGACTCCCCCCTTGTAAAAAAATCAAAATTTTTGGACTCAGATTTTCCTGAAAATGGGTTCTTTCCTAGTCAATTTGATGCCGGAGAACACGAAAAAACCATCCATTTCGTCGTATCTCTTCGGGAATTTGAATTTTCCGACGAAAAAGAGATTTCCTGAAGAAATAGGACAAAATGGAGGGGTTTTTCGTTTTCTCCGGTATGAAAAAAAATATTTATACAGAAGACTCCCCCCTTGTAAAAAAATCAAAATTTTTGGTCTCAGATTTTCCTGAAAATGGGTTGTTTCCTAGTCAATTTGATGCCGGAGAACACGAAAAAACCATCCATTTCGTCGTATCTCTTCGGGAATTTGAATTTTCCGACGAAAAAGAGATTTCCTGAAGAAATAGGACAAAATGGAGGGGTTTTTCGTTTTCTCCGGTATGAAATTGACAAGGAAGCTCAATTTCAGGACTATCTGAGAGTTGAAAAATTTTGAAAAAAAAAATATTTATACAGAAGACTCCCCCCTTGTAAAAAAATCAAAATTTTTGGTCTCAGATTTTCCTGAAAATGGGTTGTTTCCTAGTCAATTTGATGCCGGAGAACACGAAAAAACCATCCATTTCGTCGTATCTCTTCGGGAATTTGAATTTTCCAACGAAAAAGAGATTTCCTGAAGAAATAGGACAAAATGGAGGGGTTTTTCGTTTTCTCCGGTATGAAATTGACAAGGAAGCTCAATTTCAGGACAATCTGAGAGTTGAAAAATTTTGAAAAAAAAAATATTTATACAGAAGACTCCCCCCTTGTAAAAAAATCAAAATTTTTGGACTCAGATTTTCCTGAAAATGGGTTGTTTCCTAGTCAATTTGATGCCGGAGAACACGAAAAAACCATCCATTTCGTCGTATCTCTTCGGGAATTTGAATTTTCCGACGAAAAAGAGATTTCCTGAAGAAATAGGACAAAATGGAGGGGTTTTTCGTTTTCTCCGGTATGAAATTGACAAGGAAGCTCAATTTCAGGACAATCTGAGAGTTGAAAAATTTTGAAAAAAAAAATATTTATACAGAAGACTCCCCCCCCCTTGTAAAAAAATCAAAATTTTTGGTCTCAGATTTTCCTGAAAATGGGTTGTTTCCTAGTCAATTTGATGCCGGAGAACACGAAAAAACCATCCATTTCGTCGTATCTCTTCGGGAATTTGAATTTTCCGACGAAAAAGAGATTTCCTGAAGAAATAGGACAAAATGGAGGGGTTTTTCGTTTTCTCCGGTATGAAATTGACAAGGAAGCTCAATTTCAGGACAATCTGAGGGTTGAAAAATTTTGAAAAAAAAAATATTTATACAGAAGACTCCCCCCTTGTAAAAAAATCAAAATTTTTGGTCTCAGATTTTCCTGAAAATGGGTTGTTTCCTAGTCAATTTGATGCCGGAGAACACGAAAAAACCATCCATTTCGTCGTATCTCTTCGGGAATTGGAATTTTCCAACGAAAAATAGATTTTCTGAAGAAATAGGACAAAATGGAGGGGTTTTTCGTTTTCACCGGTATGAAATTGACAAGGAAGCTCAATTTCAGGACAATCTGAGAGTTGAAAAATTTTGAAAAAAAAAATATTTATACAGAAGACTCCCCCCTTGTAAAAAAATCAAAATTTTTGGTCTCAGATTTTCCTGAAAATGGGTTGTTTCCTAGTCAATTTGATGCCGGAGAACACGAAAAAACCATCCATTTCGTCGTATCTCTTCGGGAATTTGAATTTTCCAACGAAAAAGAGATTTCCTGAAGAAATAGGACCAAATGGAGGGGTTTTTCGTTTTCTCCGGTATGAAATTGACAAGGAAGCTCAATTTCAGGACAATCTGAGAGTTGAAAAATTTTGAAAAAAAAAATATTTATACAGAAGACTTCCCCCCTTGTAAAAAAATCAAAATTTTTGGTCTCAGATTTTCCTGAAAATGGGTTGTTTCCTAGTCAATTTGATGCCGGAGAACACGAAAAAACCATCCATTTCGTCGTATCTCTTCGGGAATTGGAATTTTCCAACGAAAAATAGATTTTCTGAAGAAATAGGACAAAATGGAGGGGTTTTTCGTTTTCACCGGTATGAAATTGACAAGGAAGCTCAATTTCAGGACAATCTGAGAGTTGAAAAATTTTGAAAAAAAAAATATTTATACAGAAGACTCCCCCCTTGTAAAAAAATCAAAATTTTTGGTCTCAGATTTTCCTGAAAATGGGTTGTTTCCTAGTCAATTTGATGCCGGAGAACACGAAAAAACCATCCATTTCGTCGTATCTCTTCGGGAATTTGAATTTTCCAACGAAAAAGAGATTTCCTGAAGAAATAGGACAAAATGGAGGGGTTTTTCGTTTTCTCCGGTATGAAATTGACAAGGAAGCTCAATTTCAGGACAATCTGAGAGTTGAAAAATTTTGAAAAAAAAAAATATTTATACAGAAGACTCCCCCCTTGTAAAAAAATCAAAATTTTTGGTCTCAGATTTTCCTGAAAATGGGTTGTTTCCTAGTCAATTTGATGCCGGAGAACACGAAAAAACCATCCATTTCGTCGTATCTCTTCGGGAATTTGAATTTTCCGACGAAAAATAGATTTCCTGAAGAAATAGGACAAAATGGAGGGGTTTTTCG
This sequence comes from Philopedon plagiatum, assembly GCA_963971165.1. Lineage (NCBI taxonomy): Eukaryota > Metazoa > Arthropoda > Insecta > Coleoptera > Curculionidae > Philopedon > Philopedon plagiatum. Next base: position 29,975 of record CAXARB010000171.1, on the reverse strand, counting down.
TTTTCTCCGGTATGAAATTGACAAGGAAGCTCAATTTCAGGACAATCTGAGAGTTGAAAAATTTTGAAAAAAAAAATATTTATACAGAAGACTCCCCCCTTGTAAAAAAATCAAAATTTTTGGTCTCAGATTTTCCTGAAAATGGGTTGTTTCCTAGTCAATTTGATGCCGGAGAACACGAAAAAACCATCCATTTCGTCGTATCTCTTCGGGAATTTGAATTTTCCGACGAAAAAGAGATTTCCTGAAGAAATAGGACAAAATGGAGGGGTTTTTCGTTTTCTCCGGTATGAAATTGACAAGGAAGCTCAATTTCAGGACAATCTGAGAGTTGAAAAATTTTGAAAAAAAAAATATTTATACAGAAGACTCCCCCCTTGTAAAAAAATCAAAATTTTTGGTCTCAGATTTTCCTGAAAATGGGTTGTTTCCTAGTCAATTTGATGCCGGAGAACACGAAAAAACCATCCATTTCGTCGTATCTCTTCGGGAATTGGAATTTTCCAACGAAAAATAGATTTTCTGAAGAAATAGGACAAAATGGAGGGGTTTTTCGTTTTCACCGGTATGAAATTGACAAGGAAGCTCAATTTCAGGACAATCTGAGAGTTGAAAAATTTTGAAAAAAAAAATATTTATACAGAAGACTCCCCCCTTGTAAAAAAATCAAAATTTTTGGTCTCAGATTTTCCTGAAAATGGGTTGTTTCCTAGTCAATTTGATGCCGGAGAACAAGAAAAAACCATCCATTTCGTCGTATCTCTTCGGGAATTTGAATTTTCCAACGAAAAAGAGATTTCCTGAAGAAATAGGACCAAATGGAGGGGTTTTTCGTTTTCTCCGGTATGAAATTGACAAGGAAGCTCAATTTCAGGACAATCTGAGAGTTGAAAAATTTTGAAAAAAAAAATATTTATACAGAAGACTCCCCCCTTGTAAAAAAATCAAAATTTTTGGTCTCAGATTTTCCTGAAAATGGGTTGTTTCCTAGTCAATTTGATGCCGGAGAACACGAAAAAACCATCCATTTCGTCGTATCTCTTCGGGAATTTGAATTTTCCGACGAAAAATAGATTTCCTGAAGAAATAGGACAAAATGGAGGGGTTTTTCGTTTTCTCCGGTATGAAATTGACAAGGAAGCTCAATTTCAGGACAATCTGAGAGTTGAAAAATTTTGAAAAAAAAAATATTTATACAGAAGACTCCCCCCTTGTAAAAAAATCAAAATTTTTGGTCTCAGATTTTCCTGAAAATGGGTTGTTTCCTAGTCAATTTGATGCCGGAGAACACGAAAAAACCATCCATTTCGTCGTATCTCTTCGGGAATTTGAATTTTCCGACGAAAAAGAGATTTCCTGAAGAAATAGGACAAAATGGAGGGGTTTTTCGTTTTCTCCGGTATGAAATTGACAAGGAAGCTCAATTTCAGGACAATCTGAGAGTTGAAAAATTTTGAAAAAAAAAATATTTATACAGAAGACTCCCCCCTTGTAAAAAAATCAAAATTTTTGGTCTCAGATTTTCCTGAAAATGGGTTGTTTCCTAGTCAATTTGATGCCGGAGAACACGAAAAAACCATCCATTTCGTCGTATCTCTTCGGGAATTGGAATTTTCCAACGAAAAATAGATTTTCTGAAGAAATAGGACAAAATGGAGGGGTTTTTCGTTTTCACCGGTATGAAATTGACAAGGAAGCTCAATTTCAGGACAATCTGAGAGTTGAAAAATTTTGAAAAAAAAAATATTTATACAGAAGACTCCCCCCTTGTAAAAAAATCAAAATTTTTGGTCTCAGATTTTCCTGAAAATGGGTTGTTTCCTAGTCAATTTGATGCCGGAGAACAAGAAAAAACCATCCATTTCGTCGTATCTCTTCGGGAATTTGAATTTTCCAACGAAAAAGAGATTTCCTGAAGAAATAGGACCAAATGGAGGGGTTTTTCGTTTTCTCCGGTATGAAATTGACAAGGAAGCTCAATTTCAGGACAATCTGAGAGTTGAAAAATTTTGAAAAAAAAAATATTTATACAGAAGACTCCCCCCTTGTAAAAAAATCAAAATTTTTGGTCTCAGATTTTCCTGAAAATGGGTTGTTTCCTAGTCAATTTGATGCCGGAGAACACGAAAAAACCATCCATTTCGTCGTATCTCTTCGGGAATTGGAATTTTCCAACGAAAAATAGATTTTCTGAAGAAATAGGACAAAATGGAGGGGTTTTTCGTTTTCACCGGTATGAAATTGACAAGGAAGCTCAATTTCAGGACAATCTGAGAGTTGAAAAATTTTGAAAAAAAAAATATTTATACAGAAGACTCCCCCCTTGTAAAAAAATCAAAATTTTTGGTCTCAGATTTTCCTGAAAATGGGTTGTTTCCTAGTCAATTTGATGCCGGAGAACACGAAAAAACCATCCATTTCGTCGTATCTCTTCGGGAATTTGAATTTTCCAACGAAAAAGAGATTTCCTGAAGAAATAGGACAAAATGGAGGGGTTTTTCGTTTTCTCCGGTATGAAATTGACAAGGAAGCTCAATTTCAGGACAATCTGAGAGTTGAAAAATTTTGAAAAAAAAAATATTTATACAGAAGACTCCCCCCTTGTAAATAAATCAAAATTTTTGGTCTCAGATTTTCCTGAAAATGGGTTGTTTCCTAGTCAATTTGATGCCGGAGAACACGAAAAAACCATCCATTTCGTCGTATCTCTTCGGGAATTTGAATTTTCCGACGAAAAAGAGATTTCCTGAAGAAATAGGACAAAATGGAGGGGTTTTTCGTTTTCTCCGGTATGAAATTGACAAGGAAGCTCAATTTCAGGACAATCTGAGAGTTGAAAAATTTTGAAAAAAAAAATATTTATACAGAAGACTCCCCCCTTGTAAAAAAATCAAAATTTTTGGTCTCAGATTTTCCTGAAAATGGGTTGTTTCCTAGTCAATTTGATGCCGGAGAGCACGAAAAAACCATCCATTTCGTCGTATCTCTTCGGGAATTTGAATTTTCCAACGAAAAAGAGATTTCCTGAAGAAATAGGACAAAATGGAGGGGTTTTTCGTTTTCTCCGGTATGAAATTGACAAGGAAGCTCAATTTCAGGACAATCTGAGAGTTGAAAAATTTTGAAAAAAAAAATATTTATACAGAAGACTCCCCCCTTGTAAAAAAATCAAAATTTTTGGTCTCAGATTTTCCTGAAAATGGGTTGTTTCCTAGTCAATTTGATGCCGGAGAACACGAAAAAACCATCCATTTCGTCGTATCTCTTCGGGAATTTGAATTTTCCGACGAAAAATAGATTTCCTGAAGAAATAGGACAAAATGGAGGGGTTTTTCGTTTTCACCGGTATGAAATTGACAAGGAAGCTCAATTTCAGGACAATCTGAGAGTTGAAAAATTTTGAAAAAAAAAATATTTATACAGAAGACTCCCCCCTTGTAAAAAAATCAAAATTTTTGGTCTCAGATTTTCCTGAAAATGGGTTGTTTCCTAGTCAATTTGATGCCGGAGAACACGAAAAAACCATCCATTTCGTCGTATCTCTTCGGGAATTTGAATTTTCCAACGAAAAAGAGATTTCCTGAAGAAATAGGACAAAATGGAGGGGTTTTTCGTTTTCTCCGGTATGAAATTGACAAGGAAGCTCAATTTCAGGACAATCTGAGAGTTGAAAAATTTTGAAAAAAAAAATATTTATACAGAAGACTCCCCCCTTGTAAAAAAATCAAAATTTTTGGTCTCAGATTTTCCTGAAAATGGGTTGTTTCCTAGTCAATTTGATGCCGGAGAACACGAAAAAACCATCCATTTCGTCGTATCTCTTCGGGAATTTGAATTTTCCGACGAAAAATAGATTTCCTGAAGAAATAGGACAAAATGGAGGGGTTTTTCGTTTTCTCCGGTATGAAATTGACAAGGAAGCTCAATTTCAGGACAATCTGAGAGTTGAAAAATTTTGAAAAAAAAAATATTTATACAGAAGACTCCCCCCTTGTAAAAAAATCAAAATTTTTGGTCTCAGATTTTCCTGAAAATGGGTTGTTTCCTAGTCAATTTGATGCCGGAGAACACGAAAAAACCATCCATTTCGTCGTATCTCTTCGGGAATTGGAATTTTCCAACGAAAAATAGATTTTCTGAAGAAATAGGACAAAATGGAGGGGTTTTTCGTTTTCTCCGGTATGAAATTGACAAGGAAGCTCAATTTCAGGACAATCTGAGAGTTGAAAAATTTTGAAAAAAAAAATATTTATACAGAAGACTCCCCCCTTGTAAAAAAATCAAAATTTTTGGTCTCAGATTTTCCTGAAAATGGGTTGTTTCCTAGTCAATTTGATGCCGGAGAACACGAAAAAACCATCCATTTCGTCGTATCTCTTCGGGAATTTGAATTTTCCAACGAAAAAGAGATTTCCTGAAGAAATAGGACCAAATGGAGGGGTTTTTCGTTTTCTCCGGTATGAAATTGACAAGGAAGCTCAATTTCAGGACAATCTGAGAGTTGAAAAATTTTGAAAAAAAAAATATTTATACAGAAGACTCCCCCCTTGTAAAAAAATCAAAATTTTTGGTCTCAGATTTTCCTGAAAATGGGTTGTTTCCTAGTCAATTTGATGCCGGAGAACACGAAAAAACCATCCATTTCGTCGTATCTCTTCGGGAATTGGAATTTTCCAACGAAAAATAGATTTTCTGAAGAAATAGGACAAAATGGAGGGGTTTTTCGTTTTCACCGGTATGAAATTGACAAGGAAGCTCAATTTCAGGACAATCTGAGAGTTGAAAAATTTTGAAAAAAAAAATATTTATACAGAAGACTCCCCCCTTGTAAAAAAATCAAAATTTTTGGTCTCAGATTTTCCTGAAAATGGGTTGTTTCCTAGTCAATTTGATGCCGGAGAACATGAAAAAACCATCCATTTCGTCGTATCTCTTCGGGAATTTGAATTTTCCAACGAAAAAGAGATTTCCTGAAGAAATAGGACAAAATGGAGGGGTTTTTCGTTTTCTCCGGTATGAAATTGACAAGGAAGCTCAATTTCAGGACAATCTGAGAGTTGAAAAATTTTGAAAAAAAAAATATTTATACAGAAGACTCCCCCCTTGTAAATAAATCAAAATTTTTGGTCTCAGATTTTCCTGAAAATGGGTTGTTTCCTAGTCAATTTGATGCCGGAGAACACGAAAAAACCATCCATTTCGTCGTATCTCTTCGGGAATTTGAATTTTCCGACGAAAAAGAGATTTCCTGAAGAAATAGGACAAAATGGAGGGGTTTTTCGTTTTCTCCGGTATGAAATTGACAAGGAAGCTCAATTTCAGGACAATCTGAGAGTTGAAAAATTTTGAAAAAAAAAATATTTATACAGAAGACTCCCCCCTTGTAAAAAAATCAAAATTTTTGGTCTCAGATTTTCCTGAAAATGGGTTGTTTCCTAGTCAATTTGATGCCGGAGAGCACGAAAAAACCATCCATTTCGTCGTATCTCTTCGGGAATTTGAATTTTCCAACGAAAAAGAGATTTCCTGAAGAAATAGGACAAAATGGAGGGGTTTTTCGTTTTCTCCGGTATGAAATTGACAAGGAAGCTCAATTTCAGGACAATCTGAGAGTTGAAAAATTTTGAAAAAAAAAATATTTATACAGTGTAAAAAAGTGTAAAAAAATCAAAATTTTTGGTCTCAGATTTTCCTGAAAATGGGTTGTTTCCTAGTCAATTTGATGCCGGAGAACACGAAAAAACCATCCATTTCGTCGTATCTCTTCGGGAATTTGAATTTTCCGACGAAAAATAGATTTCCTGAAGAAATAGGACAAAATGGAGGGGTTTTTCGTTTTCACCGGTATGAAATTGACAAGGAAGCTCAATTTCAGGACAATCTGAGAGTTGAAAAATTTTGAAAAAAAAAATATTTATACAGAAGACTCCCCCCTTGTAAAAAAATCAAAATTTTTGGTCTCAGATTTTCCTGAAAATGGGTTGTTTCCTAGTCAATTTGATGCCGGAGAACACGAAAAAACCATCCATTTCGTCGTATCTCTTCGGGAATTTGAATTTTCCAACGAAAAAGAGATTTCCTGAAGAAATAGGACAAAATGGAGGGGTTTTTCGTTTTCTCCGGTATGAAATTGACAAGGAAGCTCAATTTCAGGACAATCTGAGAGTTGAAAAATTTTGAAAAAAAAAATATTTATACAGAAGACTCCCCCCTTGTAAAAAAATCAAAATTTTTGGTCTCAGATTTTCCTGAAAATGGGTTGTTTCCTAGTCAATTTGATGCCGGAGAACACGAAAAACCATCCATTTCGTCGTATCTCTTCGGGAATTTGAATTTTCCGACGAAAAATAGATTTCCTGAAGAAATAGGACAAAATGGAGGGGTTTTTCGTTTTCTCCGGTATGAAATTGACAAGGAAGCTCAATTTCAGGACAATCTGAGAGTTGAAAAATTTTGAAAAAAAAAATATTTATACAGAAGACTCCCCCCTTGTAAAAAAATCAAAATTTTTGGACTCAGATTTTCCTGAAAATGGGTTGTTTCCTAGTCAATTTGATGCCGGAGAACACGAAAAAACCATCCATTTCGTCGTATCTCTTCGGGAATTTGAATTTTCCGACGAAAAAGAGATTTCCTGAAGAAATAGGACAAAATGGAGGGGTTTTTCGTTTTCTCCGGTATGAAATTGACAAGGAAGCTCAATTTCAGGACAATCTGAGAGTTGAAAAATTTTGAAAAAAAAAATATTTATACAGAAGACTCCCCCCTTGTAAATAAATCAAAATTTTTGGTCTCAGATTTTCCTGAAAATGGGTTGTTTCCTAGTCAATTTGATGCCGGAGAACACGAAAAAACCATCCATTTCGTCGTATCTCTTCGGGAATTTGAATTTTCCGACGAAAAAGAGATTTCCTGAAGAAATAGGACAAAATGGAGGGGTTTTTCGTTTTCTCCGGTATGAAATTGACAAGGCAGCTCAATTTCAGGACAATCTGAGAGTTGAAAAATTTTGAAAAAAAAAATATTTATACAGAAGACTCCCCCCTTGTAAAAAAATCAAAATTTTTGGACTCTGATTTTCCTGAAAATGGGTTGTTTCCTAGTCAATTTGATGCCGGAGAACACGAAAAAACCATCCATTTCGTCGTATCTCTTCGGGAATTTGAATTTTCCGACGAAAAAGAGATTTCCTGAAGAAATAGGACAAAATGGAGGGGTTTTTCGTTTTCTCCGGTATGAAATTGACAAGGAAGCTCAATTTCAGGACAATCTGAGAGTTGAAAAATTTTGAAAAAAAAAATATTTATACAGAAGACTCCCCCTTGTAAAAAAATCAAAATTTTTGGTCTCAGATTTTCCTGAAAATGGGTTGTTTCCTAGTCAATTTGATGCCGGAGAACACGAAAAAACCATCCATTTCGTCGTATCTCTTCGGGAATTTGAATTTTCCGACGAAAAAGAGATTTCCTGAAGAAATAGGACAAAATGGAGGGGTTTTTCGTTTTCTCCGGTATGAAATTGACAAGGAAGCTCAATTTCAGGACAATCTGAGAGTTGAAAAATTTTGAAAAAAAAAATATTTATACAGAAGACTCCCCCCTTGTAAAAAAATCAAAATTTTTGGTCTCAGATTTTCCTGAAAATGGGTTGTTTCCTAGTCAATTTGATGCCGGAGAACACGAAAAAACCATCCATTTCGTCGTATCTCTTCGGGAATTTGAATTTTCCGACGAAAAAGAGATTTCCTGAAGAAATAGGACAAAATGGAGGGGTTTTTCGTTTTCTCCGGTATGAAATTGACAAGGAAGCTCAATTTCAGGACAATCTGAGAGTTGAAAAATTTTGAAAAAAAAAATATTTATACAGAAGACTCCCCCCTTGTAAAAAAATCAAAATTTTTGGACTCTGATTTTCCTGAAAATGGGTTGTTTCCTAGTCAATTTGATGCCGGAGAACACGAAAAAACCATCCATTTCGTCGTATCTCTTCGGGAATTTGAATTTTCCGACGAAAAAGAGATTTCCTGAAGAAATAGGACAAAATGGAGGGGTTTTTCGTTTTCTCCGGTATGAAATTGACAAGGAAGCTCAATTTCAGGACAATCTGAGAGTTGAAAAATTTTGAAAAAAAAAATATTTATACAGAAGACTCCCCCTTGTAAAAAAATCAAAATTTTTGGTCTCAGATTTTCCTGAAAATGGGTTGTTTCCTAGTCAATTTGATGCCGGAGAACACGAAAAAACCATCCATTTCGTCGTATCTCTTCGGGAATTTGAATTTTCCGACGAAAAAGAGATTTCCTGAAGAAATAGGACAAAATGGAGGGGTTTTTCGTTTTCTCCGGTATGAAATTGACAAGGAAGCTCAATTTCAGGACAATCTGAGAGTTGAAAAATTTTGAAAAAAAAAATATTTATACAGAAGACTCCCCCCTTGTAAAAAAATCAAAATTTTTGGTCTCAGATTTTCCTGAAAATGGGTTGTTTCCTTGTCAATTTGATGCCGGAGAACACGAAAAAACCATCCATTTCGTCGTATCTCTTCGGGAATTTGAATTTTCCAACGAAAAAGAGATTTCCTGAAGAAATAGGATAAAATGGAGGGGTTTTTCGTTTTCTCCGGTATGAAATTGACAAGGAAGCTCAATTTCAGGACAATCTGAGAGTTGAAAAATTTTGAAAAAAAAAATATTTATACAGAAGACTCCCCCCTTGTAAAAAAATCAAAATTTTTGGTCTCAGATTTTCCTGAAAATGGGTTGTTTCCTAGTCAATTTGATGCCGGAGAACACGAAAAAACCATCCATTTCGTCGTATCTCTTCGGGAATTTGAATTTTCCGACGAAAAATAGATTTCCTGAAGAAATAGGACAAAATGGAGGGGTTTTTCGTTTTCTCCGGTATGAAATTGACAAGGAAGCTCAATTTCAGGACAATCTGAGAGTTGAAAAATTTTGAAAAAAAAAATATTTATACAGAAGACTCCCCCCTTGTAAAAAAATCAAAATTTTTGGTCTCAGATTTTCCTGAAAATGGGTTGTTTCCTAGTCAATTTGATGCCGGAGAGCACGAAAAAACCATCCATTTCGTCGTATCTCTTCGGGAATTTGAATTTTCCAACGAAAAAGAGATTTCCTGAAGAAATAGGACAAAATGGAGGGGTTTTTCGTTTTCTCCGGTATGAAATTGACAAGGAAGCTCAATTTCAGGACAATCTGAGAGTTGAAAAATTTTGAAAAAAAAAATATTTATACAGAAGACTCCCCCCTTGTAAAAAAATCAAAATTTTTGGTCTCAGATTTTCCTGAAAATGGGTTGTTTCCTAGTCAATTTGATGCCGGAGAACACGAAAAAACCATCCATTTCGTCGTATCTCTTCGGGAATTTGAATTTTCCGACGAAAAAGAGATTTCCTGAAGAAATAGGACAAAATGGAGGGGTTTTTCGTTTTCTCCGGTATGAAATTGACAAGGAAGCTCAATTTCAGGACAATCTGAGAGTTGAAAAATTTTGAAAAAAAAAATATTTATACAGAAGACTCCCCCTTGTAAAAAAATCAAAATTTTTGGTCTCAGATTTTCCTGAAAATGGGTTGTTTCCTAGTCAATTTGATGCCGGAGAACACGAAAAAACCATCCATTTCGTCGTATCTCTTCGGGAATTTGAATTTTCCGACGAAAAAGAGATTTCCTGAAGAAATAGGACAAAATGGAGGGGTTTTTCGTTTTCTCCGGTATGAAATTGACAAGGAAGCTCAATTTCAGGACAATCTGAGAGTTGAAAAATTTTGAAAAAAAAAATATTTATACAGAAGACTCCCCCCTTGTAAAAAAATCAAAATTTTTGGTCTCAGATTTTCCTGAAAATGGGTTGTTTCCTAGTCAATTTGATGCCGGAGAACACGAAAAAACCATCCATTTCGTCGTATCTCTTCGGGAATTTGAATTTTCCGACGAAAAAGAGATTTCCTGAAGAAATAGGACAAAATGGAGGGGTTTTTCGTTTTCTCCGGTATGAAATTGACAAGGAAGCTCAATTTCAGGACAATCTGAGAGTTGAAAAATTTTGAAAAAAAAAATATTTATACAGAAGACTCCCCCCTTGTAAAAAAATCAAAATTTTTGGTCTCAGATTTTCCTGAAAATGGGTTGTTTCCTTGTCAATTTGATGCCGGAGAACACGAAAAAACCATCCATTTCGTCGTATCTCTTCGGGAATTTGAATTTTCCAACGAAAAAGAGATTTCCTGAAGAAATAGGACAAAATGGAGGGGTTTTTCGTTTTCTCCGGTATGAAATTGACAAGGAAGCTCAATTTCAGGACAATCTGAGAGTTGAAAAATTTTGAAAAAAAAAATATTTATACAGAAGACTCCCCCCTTGTAAAAAAATCAAAATTTTTGGTCTCAGATTTTCCTGAAAATGGGTTGTTTCCTAGTCAATTTGATGCCGGAGAACACGAAAAAACCATCCATTTCGTCGTATCTCTTCGGGAATTTGAATTTTCCGACGAAAAATAGATTTCCTGAAGAAATAGGACAAAATGGAGGGGTTTTCCGTTTTCTCCGGTATGAAATTGACAAGGAAGCTCAATTTCAGGACAACCTGAGAGTTGAAAAATTTTGAAAAAAGAAATATTGATACAGAAGACTCCCCCCTTGTAAAAAAATCAAAATTTTTGGTCTCAGATTTTCCTGAAAATGGGTTGTTTCCTAGTCAATTTGATGCCGGAGAACACGAAAAAACCATCCATTTCGTCGTATCTCTTCGGGAATTTGAATTTTCCAACGAAAAAGAGATTTCCTGAAGAAATAGGACAAAATGGAGGGGTTTTTCGTTTTCTCCGGTATGAAATTGACAAGGAAGCTCAATTTCAGGACAATCTGAGAGTTGAAAAATTTTGAAAAAAAAAATATTTATACAGAAGACTCCCCCCTTGTAAAAAAATCAAAATTTTTGGTCTCAGATTTTCCTGAAAATGGGTTGTTTCCTAGTCAATTTGATGCCGGAGAACACGAAAAAACCATCCATTTCGTCGTATCTCTTCGGGAATTTGAATTTTCCGACGAAAAATAGATTTCCTGAAGAAATAGGACAAAATGGAGGGGTTTTTCGTTTTCTCCGGTATGAAATTGACAAGGCAGCTCAATTTCAGGACAATCTGAGAGTTGAAAAATTTTGAAAAAAAAAATATTTATACAGAAGACTCCCCCCTTGTAAAAAAATCAAAATTTTTGGACTCAGATTTTCCTGAAAATGGGTTGTTTCCTAGTCAATTTGATGCCGGAGAACACGAAAAAACCATCCATTTCGTCGTATCTCTTCGGGAATTTGAATTTTCCGACGAAAAATAGATTTCCTGAAGAAATAGGACAAAATGGAGGGGTTTTTCGTTTTCTCCGGTATGAAATTGACAAGGCAGCTCAATTTCAGGACAATCTGAGAGTTGAAAAATTTTGAAAAAAAAAATATTTATACAGAAGACTCCCCCCTTGTAAAAAAATCAAAATTTTTGGACTCAGATTTTCCTGAAAATGGGTTGTTTCCTAGTCAATTTGATGCCGGAGAACACGAAAAAAACATCCATTTCGTCGTATCTCTTCGGGAATTTGAATTTTCCGACGAAAAAGAGATTTCCTGAAGAAATAGGACAAAATGGAGGGGTTTTTCGTTTTCTCCGGTATGAAATTGACAAGGAAGCTCAATTTCAGGACAATCTGAGAGTTGAAAAATTTTGAAAAAAAAAATTTATACAGAAGACTCCCCCCTTGTAAAAAAATCAAAATTTTTGGTCTCAGATTTTCCTGAAAATGGGTTGTTTCCTAGTCAATTTGATGCCGGAGAACACGAAAAAACCATCCATTTCGTCGTATCTCTTCGGGAATTTGAATTTTCCGACGAAAAAGAGATTTCCTGAAGAAATAGGACAAAATGGAGGGGTTTTTCGTTTTCTCCGGTATGAAATTGACAAGGAAGCTCAATTTCAGGACAATCTGAGAGTTGAAAAATTTTGAAAAAAAAAATATTTATACAGAAGACTCCCCCCTTGTAAAAAAATCAAAATTTTTGGTCTCAGATTTTCCTGAAAATGGGTTGTTTCCTAGTCAATTTGATGCCGGAGAACACGAAAAAATCATCCATTTCGTCGTATCTCTTCGGGAATTTGAATTTTCCGACGAAAAAGAGATTTCCTGAAGAAATAGGACAAAATGGAGGGGTTTTTCGTTTTCTCCGGTATGAAATTGACAAGGCAGCTCAATTTCAGGACAATCTGAGAGTTGAAAAATTTTGAAAAAAAAATATTTATACAGAAGACTCCCCCCTTGTAAAAAAATCAAAATTTTTGGTCTCAGATTTTCCTGAAAATGGGTTGTTTCCTAGTCAATTTGATGCCGGAGAACACGAAAAAACCATCCATTTCGTCGTATCTCTTCGGGAATTTGAATTTTCCAACGAAAAAGAGATTTCCTGAAGAAATAGGACAAAATGGAGGGGTTTTTCGTTTTCTCCGGTATGAAATTGACAAGGCAGCTCAATTTCAGGACAATCTGAGAGTTGAAAAATTTTGAAAAAAAAAATATTTATACAGAAGACTCCCCCCTTGTAAAAAAATCAAAATTTTTGGTCTCAGATTTTCCTGAAAATGGGTTGTTTCCTAGTCAATTTGATGCCGGAGAACACGAAAAAACCATCCATTTCGTCGTATCTCTTCGGGAATTTGAATTTTCCAACGAAAAAGAGATTTCCTGAAGAAATAGGACAAAATGGAGGGGTTTTTCGTTTTCTCCGGTATGAAATTGACAAGGAAGCTCAATTTCAGGACAATCTGAGAGTTGAAAAATTTTGAAAAAAAAAATATTTATACAGAAGACTCCCCCCTTGTAAAAAAATCAAAATTTTTGGACTCAGATTTTCCTGAAAATGGGTTCTTTCCTAGTCAATTTGATGCCGGAGAACACGAAAAAACCATCCATTTCGTCGTATCTCTTCGGGAATTTGAATTTTCCGACGAAAAAGAGATTTCCTGAAGAAATAGGACAAAATGGAGGGGTTTTTCGTTTTCTCCGGTATGAAATTGACAAGGAAGCTCAATTTCAGGACAATCTGAGAGTTGAAAAATTTTGAAAAAAAAAATATTTATACAGAAGACTCCCCCCTTGTAAAAAAATCAAAATTTTTGGACTCAGATTTTCCTGAAAATGGGTTCTTTCCTAGTCAATTTGATGCCGGAGAACACGAAAAAACCATCCATTTCGTCGTATCTCTTCGGGAATTTGAATTTTCCGACGAAAAAGAGATTTCCTGAAGAAATAGGACAAAATGGAGGGGTTTTTCGTTTTCTCCGGTATGAAATTGACAAGGAAGCTCAATTTCAGGACAATCTGAGAGTTGAAAAATTTTGAAAAAAAAAATATTTATACAGAAGACTCCCCCCTTGTAAAAAAATCAAAATTTTTGGTCTCAGATTTTCCTGAAAATGGGTTGTTTCCTAGTCAATTTGATGCCGGAGAACACGAAAAAACCATCCATTTCGTCGTATCTCTTCGGGAATTTGAATTTTCCAACGAAAAAGAGATTTCCTGAAGAAATAGGACAAAATGGAGGGGTTTTTCGTTTTCTCCGGTATGAAATTGACAAGGCAGCTCAATTTCAGGACAATCTGAGAGTTGAAAAATTTTGAAAAAAAAAATATTTATACAGAAGACTCCCCCCTTGTAAAAAAATCAAAATTTTTGGTCTCAGATTTTCCTGAAAATGGGTTGTTTCCTAGTCAATTTGATGCCGGAGAACACGAAAAAACCATCCATTTCGTCGTATCTCTTCGGGAATTTGAATTTTCCGACGAAAAAGAGATTTTCTGAAGAAATAGGACAAAATGGAGGGGTTTTCCGTTTTCTCCGGTATGAAATTGACAAGGAAGCTCAATTTCAGGACAACCTGAGAGTTGAAAAATTTTGAAAAAAGAAATATTGATACAGAAGACTCCCCCCCCCTTGTAAGAAAATCAAAATTTTTGGTCTCAGATTTTCCTGAAAATGGGTTGTTTCCTAGTCAATTTGATGCCGGAGAACACGAAAAAACCATCCATTTCGTCGTATCTCTTCGGGAATTTGAATTTTCCAACGAAAAAGAGATTTCCTGAAGAAATAGGACAAAATGGAGGGGTTTTTCGTTTTCTCCGGTATGAAATTGACAAGGCAGCTCAATTTCAGGACAATCTGAGAGTTGAAAAATTTTGAAAAAAAAAATATTTATACAGAAGACTCCCCCCTTGTAAAAAAATCAAAATTTTTGGTCTCAGATTTTCCTGAAAATGGGTTGTTTCCTAGTCAATTTGATGCCGGAGAACACGAAAAAACCATCCATTTCGTCGTATCTCTTCGGGAATTTGAATTTTCCGACGAAAAATAGATTTCCTGAAGAAATAGGACAAAATGGAGGGGTTTTTCGTTTTCTCCGGTATGAAATTGACAAGGAAGCTCAATTTCAGGACAATCTGAGAGTTGAAAAATTTTGAAAAAAAAAATATTTATACAGAAGACTCCCCCCTTGTAAAAAAATCAAAATTTTTGGTCTCAGATTTTCCTGAAAATGGGTTGTTTCCTAGTCAATTTGATGCCGGAGAACACGAAAAAACCATCCATTTCGTCGTATCTCTTCGGGAATTGGAATTTTCCAACGAAAAATAGATTTTCTGAAGAAATAGGACAAAATGGAGGGGTTTTTCGTTTTCTCCGGTATGAAATTGACAAGGAAGCTCAATTTCAGGACAATCTGAGAGTTGAAAAATTTTGAAAAAAAAAATATTTATACAGAAGACTCCCCCCTTGTAAAAAAATCAAAATTTTTGGTCTCAGATTTTCCTGAAAATGGGTTGTTTCCTAGTCAATTTGATGCCGGAGAACACGAAAAAACCATCCATTTCGTCGTATCTCTTCGGGAATTTGAATTTTCCAACGAAAAAGAGATTTCCTGAAGAAATAGGACCAAATGGAGGGGTTTTTCGTTTTCTCCGGTATGAAATTGACAAGGAAGCTCAATTTCAGGACAATCTGAGAGTTGAAAAATTTTGAAAAAAAAAATATTTATACAGAAGACTCCCCCCTTGTAAAAAAATCAAAATTTTTGGTCTCAGATTTTCCTGAAAATGGGTTGTTTCCTAGTCAATTTGATGCCGGAGAACACGAAAAAACCATCCATTTCGTCGTATCTCTTCGGGAATTGGAATTTTCCAACGAAAAATAGATTTTCTGAAGAAATAGGACAAAATGGAGGGGTTTTTCGTTTTCACCGGTATGAAATTGACAAGGAAGCTCAATTTCAGGACAATCTGAGAGTTGAAAAATTTTGAAAAAAAAAATATTTATACAGAAGACTCCCCCCTTGTAAAAAAATCAAAATTTTTGGTCTCAGATTTTCCTGAAAATGGGTTGTTTCCTAGTCAATTTGATGCCGGAGAACATGAAAAAACCATCCATTTCGTCGTATCTCTTCGGGAATTTGAATTTTCCAACGAAAAAGAGATTTCCTGAAGAAATAGGACAAAATGGAGGGGTTTTTCGTTTTCTCCGGTATGAAATTGACAAGGAAGCTCAATTTCAGGACAATCTGAGAGTTGAAAAATTTTGAAAAAAAAAATATTTATACAGAAGACTCCCCCCTTGTAAATAAATCAAAATTTTTGGTCTCAGATTTTCCTGAAAATGGGTTGTTTCCTAGTCAATTTGATGCCGGAGAACACGAAAAAACCATCCATTTCGTCGTATCTCTTCGGGAATTTGAATTTTCCGACGAAAAAGAGATTTCCTGAAGAAATAGGACAAAATGGAGGGGTTTTTCGTTTTCTCCGGTATGAAATTGACAAGGAAGCTCAATTTCAGGACAATCTGAGAGTTGAAAAATTTTGAAAAAAAAAATATTTATACAGAAGACTCCCCCCTTGTAAAAAAATCAAAATTTTTGGTCTCAGATTTTCCTGAAAATGGGTTGTTTCCTAGTCAATTTGATGCCGGAGAGCACGAAAAAACCATCCATTTCGTCGTATCTCTTCGGGAATTTGAATTTTCCAACGAAAAAGAGATTTCCTGAAGAAATAGGACAAAATGGAGGGGTTTTTCGTTTTCTCCGGTATGAAATTGACAAGGAAGCTCAATTTCAGGACAATCTGAGAGTTGAAAAATTTTGAAAAAAAAAATATTTATACAGTGTAAAAAAGTGTAAAAAAATCAAAATTTTTGGTCTCAGATTTTCCTGAAAATGGGTTGTTTCCTAGTCAATTTGATGCCGGAGAACACGAAAAAACCATCCATTTCGTCGTATCTCTTCGGGAATTTGAATTTTCCGACGAAAAATAGATTTCCTGAAGAAATAGGACAAAATGGAGGGGTTTTTCGTTTTCACCGGTATGAAATTGACAAGGAAGCTCAATTTCAGGACAATCTGAGAGTTGAAAAATTTTGAAAAAAAAAATATTTATACAGAAGACTCCCCCCTTGTAAAAAAATCAAAATTTTTGGTCTCAGATTTTCCTGAAAATGGGTTGTTTCCTAGTCAATTTGATGCCGGAGAACACGAAAAAACCATCCATTTCGTCGTATCTCTTCGGGAATTTGAATTTTCCAACGAAAAAGAGATTTCCTGAAGAAATAGGACAAAATGGAGGGGTTTTTCGTTTTCTCCGGTATGAAATTGACAAGGAAGCTCAATTTCAGGACAATCTGAGAGTTGAAAAATTTTTGAAAAAAAAAATATTTATACAGAAGACTCCCCCCTTGTAAAAAAATCAAAATTTTTGGTCTCAGATTTTCCTGAAAATGGGTTGTTTCCTAGTCAATTTGATGCCGGAGAACACGAAAAACCATCCATTTCGTCGTATCTCTTCGGGAATTTGAATTTTCCGACGAAAAATAGATTTCCTGAAGAAATAGGACAAAATGGAGGGGTTTTTCGTTTTCTCCGGTATGAAATTGACAAGGAAGCTCAATTTCAGGACAATCTGAGAGTTGAAAAATTTTGAAAAAAAAAATATTTATACAGAAGACTCCCCCCTTGTAAAAAAATCAAAATTTTTGGACTCAGATTTTCCTGAAAATGGGTTGTTTCCTAGTCAATTTGATGCCGGAGAACACGAAAAAACCATCCATTTCGTCGTATCTCTTCGGGAATTTGAATTTTCCGACGAAAAAGAGATTTCCTGAAGAAATAGGACAAAATGGAGGGGTTTTTCGTTTTCTCCGGTATGAAATTGACAAGGAAGCTCAATTTCAGGACAATCTGAGAGTTGAAAAATTTTGAAAAAAAAAATATTTATACAGAAGACTCCCCCCTTGTAAAAAAATCAAAATTTTTGGTCTCAGATTTTCCTGAAAATGGGTTGTTTCCTAGTCAATTTGATGCCGGAGAACACGAAAAAACCATCCATTTCGTCGTATCTCTTCGGGAATTTGAATTTTCCAACGAAAAAGAGATTTCCTGAAGAAATAGGACAAAATGGAGGGGTTTTTCGTTTTCTCCGGTATGAAATTGACAAGGAAGCTCAATTTCAGGACAATCTGAGAGTTGAAAAATTTTGAAAAAAAAAATATTTATACAGAAGACTCCCCCCTTGTAAATAAATCAAAATTTTTGGTCTCAGATTTTCCTGAAAATGGGTTGTTTCCTAGTCAATTTGATGCCGGAGAACACGAAAAAACCATCCATTTCGTCGTATCTCTTCGGGAATTTGAATTTTCCGACGAAAAAGAGATTTCCTGAAGAAATAGGACAAAATGGAGGGGTTTTTCGTTTTCTCCGGTATGAAATTGACAAGGAAGCTCAATTTCAGGACAATCTGAGAGTTGAAAAATTTTGAAAAAAAAAATATTTATACAGAAGACTCCCCCCTTGTAAAAAAATCAAAATTTTTGGTCTCAGATTTTCCTGAAAATGGGTTGTTTCCTAGTCAATTTGATGCCGGAGAGCACGAAAAAACCATCCATTTCGTCGTATCTCTTCGGGAATTTGAATTTTCCAACGAAAAAGAGATTTCCTGAAGAAATAGGACAAAATGGAGGGGTTTTTCGTTTTCTCCGGTATGAAATTGACAAGGAAGCTCAATTTCAGGACAATCTGAGAGTTGAAAAATTTTGAAAAAAAAAATATTTATACAGAAGACTCCCCCCTTGTAAAAAAATCAAAATTTTTGGTCTCAGATTTTCCTGAAAATGGGTTGTTTCCTAGTCAATTTGATGCCGGAGAACACGAAAAAACCATCCATTTCGTCGTATCTCTTCGGGAATTTGAATTTTCCGACGAAAAATAGATTTCCTGAAGAAATAGGACAAAATGGAGGGGTTTTTCGTTTTCTCCGGTATGAAATTGACAAGGAAGCTCAATTTCAGGACAATCTGAGAGTTGAAAAATTTTGAAAAAAAAAATATTTATACAGAAGACTCCCCCCTTGTAAAAAAATCAAAATTTTTGGTCTCAGATTTTCCTGAAAATGGGTTGTTTCCTAGTCAATTTGATGCCGGAGAACACGAAAAAACCATCCATTTCGTCGTATCTCTTCGGGAATTGGAATTTTCCAACGAAAAATAGATTTTCTGAAGAAATAGGACAAAATGGAGGGGTTTTTCGTTTTCTCCGGTATGAAATTGACAAGGAAGCTCAATTTCAGGACAATCTGAGAGTTGAAAAATTTTGAAAAAAAAAATATTTATACAGAAGACTCCCCCCTTGTAAAAAAATCAAAATTTTTGGTCTCAGATTTTCCTGAAAATGGGTTGTTTCCTAGTCAATTTGATGCCGGAGAACACGAAAAAACCATCCATTTCGTCGTATCTCTTCGGGAATTTGAATTTTCCAACGAAAAAGAGATTTCCTGAAGAAATAGGACCAAATGGAGGGGTTTTTCGTTTTCTCCGGTATGAAATTGACAAGGAAGCTCAATTTCAGGACAATCTGAGAGTTGAAAAATTTTGAAAAAAAAAATATTTATACAGAAGACTCCCCCCTTGTAAAAAAATCAAAATTTTTGGTCTCAGATTTTCCTGAAAATGGGTTGTTTCCTAGTCAATTTGATGCCGGAGAACACGAAAAAACCATCCATTTCGTCGTATCTCTTCGGGAATTGGAATTTTCCAACGAAAAATAGATTTTCTGAAGAAATAGGACAAAATGGAGGGGTTTTTCGTTTTCACCGGTATGAAATTGACAAGGAAGCTCAATTTCAGGACAATCTGAGAGTTGAAAAATTTTGAAAAAAAAAATATTTATACAGAAGACTCCCCCCTTGTAAAAAAATCAAAATTTTTGGTCTCAGATTTTCCTGAAAATGGGTTGTTTCCTAGTCAATTTGATGCCGGAGAACATGAAAAAACCATCCATTTCGTCGTATCTCTTCGGGAATTTGAATTTTCCAACGAAAAAGAGATTTCCTGAAGAAATAGGACAAAATGGAGGGGTTTTTCGTTTTCTCCGGTATGAAATTGACAAGGAAGCTCAATTTCAGGACAATCTGAGAGTTGAAAAATTTTGAAAAAAAAAATATTTATACAGAAGACTCCCCCCTTGTAAATAAATCAAAATTTTTGGTCTCAGATTTTCCTGAAAATGGGTTGTTTCCTAGTCAATTTGATGCCGGAGAACACGAAAAAACCATCCATTTCGTCGTATCTCTTCGGGAATTTGAATTTTCCGACGAAAAAGAGATTTCCTGAAGAAATAGGACAAAATGGAGGGGTTTTTCGTTTTCTCCGGTATGAAATTGACAAGAAAGCTCAATTTCAGGACAATCTGAGAGTTGAAAAATTTTGAAAAAAAAAATATTTATACAGAAGACTCCCCCCTTGTAAAAAAATCAAAATTTTTGGTCTCAGATTTTCCTGAAAATGGGTTGTTTCCTAGTCAATTTGATGCCGGAGAGCACGAAAAAACCATCCATTTCGTCGTATCTCTTCGGGAATTTGAATTTTCCAACGAAAAAGAGATTTCCTGAAGAAATAGGACAAAATGGAGGGGTTTTTCGTTTTCTCCGGTATGAAATTGACAAGGAAGCTCAATTTCAGGACAATCTGAGAGTTGAAAAATTTTGAAAAAAAAAATATTTATACAGTGTAAAAAAGTGTAAAAAAATCAAAATTTTTGGTCTCAGATTTTCCTGAAAATGGGTTGTTTCCTAGTCAATTTGATGCCGGAGAACACGAAAAAACCATCCATTTCGTCGTATCTCTTCGGGAATTTGAATTTTCCGACGAAAAATAGATTTCCTGAAGAAATAGGACAAAATGGAGGGGTTTTTCGTTTTCACCGGTATGAAATTGACAAGGAAGCTCAATTTCAGGACAATCTGAGAGTTGAAAAATTTTGAAAAAAAAAATATTTATACAGAAGACTCCCCCCTTGTAAAAAAATCAAAATTTTTGGTCTCAGATTTTCCTGAAAATGGGTTGTTTCCTAGTCAATTTGATGCCGGAGAACACGAAAAAACCATCCATTTCGTCGTATCTCTTCGGGAATTTGAATTTTCCAACGAAAAAGAGATTTCCTGAAGAAATAGGACAAAATGGAGGGGTTTTTCGTTTTCTCCGGTATGAAATTGACAAGGAAGCTCAATTTCAGGACAATCTGAGAGTTGAAAAATTTTGAAAAAAAAAATATTTATACAGAAGACTCCCCCCTTGTAAAAAAATCAAAATTTTTGGTCTCAGATTTTCCTGAAAATGGGTTGTTTCCTAGTCAATTTGATGCCGGAGAACACGAAAAACCATCCATTTCGTCGTATCTCTTCGGGAATTTGAATTTTCCGACGAAAAATAGATTTCCTGAAGAAATAGGACAAAATGGAGGGGTTTTTCGTTTTCTCCGGTATGAAATTGACAAGGAAGCTCAATTTCAGGACAATCTGAGAGTTGAAAAATTTTGAAAAAAAAAATATTTATACAGAAGACTCCCCCCTTGTAAAAAAATCAAAATTTTTGGACTCAGATTTTCCTGAAAATGGGTTGTTTCCTAGTCAATTTGATGCCGGAGAACACGAAAAAACCATCCATTTCGTCGTATCTCTTCGGGAATTTGAATTTTCCGACGAAAAAGAGATTTCCTGAAGAAATAGGACAAAATGGAGGGGTTTTTCGTTTTCTCCGGTATGAAATTGACAAGGAAGCTCAATTTCAGGACAATCTGAGAGTTGAAAAATTTTGAAAAAAAAAATATTTATACAGAAGACTCCCCCCTTGTAAAAAAATCAAAATTTTTGGTCTCAGATTTTCCTGAAAATGGGTTGTTTCCTAGTCAATTTGATGCCGGAGAACACGAAAAAACCATCCATTTCGTCGTATCTCTTCGGGAATTTGAATTTTCCAACGAAAAAGAGATTTCCTGAAGAAATAGGACAAAATGGAGGGGTTTTTCGTTTTCTCCGGTATGAAATTGACAAGGAAGCTCAATTTCAGGACAATCTGAGAGTTGAAAAATTTTGAAAAAAAAAATATTTATACAGAAGACTCCCCCCTTGTAAATAAATCAAAATTTTTGGTCTCAGATTTTCCTGAAAATGGGTTGTTTCCTAGTCAATTTGATGCCGGAGAACACGAAAAAACCATCCATTTCGTCGTATCTCTTCGGGAATTTGAATTTTCCGACGAAAAAGAGATTTCCTGAAGAAATAGGACAAAATGGAGGGGTTTTTCGTTTTCTCCGGTATGAAATTGACAAGGAAGCTCAATTTCAGGACAATCTGAGAGTTGAAAAATTTTGAAAAAAAAAATATTTATACAGAAGACTCCCCCCTTGTAAAAAAATCAAAATTTTTGGTCTCAGATTTTCCTGAAAATGGGTTGTTTCCTAGTCAATTTGATGCCGGAGAGCACGAAAAAACCATCCATTTCGTCGTATCTCTTCGGGAATTTGAATTTTCCAACGAAAAAGAGATTTCCTGAAGAAATAGGACAAAATGGAGGGGTTTTTCGTTTTCTCCGGTATGAAATTGACAAGGAAGCTCAATTTCAGGACAATCTGAGAGTTGAAAAATTTTGAAAAAAAAAATATTTATACAGAAGACTCCCCCCTTGTAAAAAAATCAAAATTTTTGGTCTCAGATTTTCCTGAAAATGGGTTGTTTCCTAGTCAATTTGATGCCGGAGAACACGAAAAAACCATCCATTTCGTCGTATCTCTTCGGGAATTTGAATTTTCCGACGAAAAATAGATTTCCTGAAGAAATAGGACAAAATGGAGGGGTTTTTCGTTTTCTCCGGTATGAAATTGACAAGGCAGCTCAATTTCAGGACAATCTGAGAGTTGAAAAATTTTGAAAAAAAAAATATTTATACAGAAGACTCCCCCCTTGTAAAAAAATCAAAATTTTTGGACTCTGATTTTCCTGAAAATGGGTTGTTTCCTAGTCAATTTGATGCCGGAGAACACGAAAAAACCATCCATTTCGTCGTATCTCTTCGGGAATTTGAATTTTCCGACGAAAAAGAGATTTCCTGAAGAAATAGGACAAAATGGAGGGGTTTTTCGTTTTCTCCGGTATGAAATTGACAAGGAAGCTCAATTTCAGGACAATCTGAGAGTTGAAAAATTTTGAAAAAAAAAATATTTATACAGAAGACTCCCCCTTGTAAAAAAATCAAAATTTTTGGTCTCAGATTTTCCTGAAAATGGGTTGTTTCCTAGTCAATTTGATGCCGGAGAACACGAAAAAACCATCCATTTCGTCGTATCTCTTCGGGAATTTGAATTTTCCGACGAAAAAGAGATTTCCTGAAGAAATAGGACAAAATGGAGGGGTTTTTCGTTTTCTCCGGTATGAAATTGACAAGGAAGCTCAATTTCAGGACAATCTGAGAGTTGAAAAATTTTGAAAAAAAAAATATTTATACAGAAGACTCCCCCCTTGTAAAAAAATCAAAATTTTTGGTCTCAGATTTTCCTGAAAATGGGTTGTTTCCTAGTCAATTTGATGCCGGAGAACACGAAAAAACCATCCATTTCGTCGTATCTCTTCGGGAATTTGAATTTTCCGACGAAAAAGAGATTTCCTGAAGAAATAGGACAAAATGGAGGGGTTTTTCGTTTTCTCCGGTATGAAATTGACAAGGAAGCTCAATTTCAGGACAATCTGAGAGTTGAAAAATTTTGAAAAAAAAAATATTTATACAGAAGACTCCCCCCTTGTAAAAAAATCAAAATTTTTGGTCTCAGATTTTCCTGAAAATGGGTTGTTTCCTTGTCAATTTGATGCCGGAGAACACGAAAAAACCATCCATTTCGTCGTATCTCTTCGGGAATTTGAATTTTCCAACGAAAAAGAGATTTCCTGAAGAAATAGGACAAAATGGAGGGGTTTTTCGTTTTCTCCGGTATGAAATTGACAAGGAAGCTCAATTTCAGGACAATCTGAGAGTTGAAAAATTTTGAAAAAAAAAATATTTATACAGAAGACTCCCCCCTTGTAAAAAAATCAAAATTTTTGGTCTCAGATTTTCCTGAAAATGGGTTGTTTCCTAGTCAATTTGATGCCGGAGAACACGAAAAAACCATCCATTTCGTCGTATCTCTTCGGGAATTTGAATTTTCCGACGAAAAATAGATTTCCTGAAGAAATGGGACAAAATGGAGGGGTTTTCCGTTTTCTCCGGTATGAAATTGACAAGGAAGCTCAATTTCAGGACAACCTGAGAGTTGAAAAATTTTGAAAAAAGAAATATTGATACAGAAGACTCCCCCCTTGTAAAAAAATCAAAATTTTTGGTCTCAGATTTTCCTGAAAATGGGTTGTTTCCTAGTCAATTTGATGCCGGAGAACACGAAAAAACCATCCATTTCGTCGTATCTCTTCGGGAATTTGAATTTTCCAACGAAAAAGAGATTTCCTGAAGAAATAGGACAAAATGGAGGGGTTTTTCGTTTTCTCCGGTATGAAATTGACAAGGAAGCTCAATTTCAGGACAATCTGAGAGTTGAAAAATTTTGAAAAAAAAAATATTTATACAGAAGACTCCCCCCTTGTAAAAAAATCAAAATTTTTGGTCTCAGATTTTCCTGAAAATGGGTTGTTTCCTAGTCAATTTGATGCCGGAGAGCACGAAAAAACCATCCATTTCGTCGTATCTCTTCGGGAATTTGAATTTTCCAACGAAAAAGAGATTTCCTGAAGAAATAGGACAAAATGGAGGGGTTTTTCGTTTTCTCCGGTATGAAATTGACAAGGAAGCTCAATTTCAGGACAATCTGAGAGTTGAAAAATTTTGAAAAAAAAAATATTTATACAGAAGACTCCCCCCTTGTAAAAAAATCAAAATTTTTGGTCTCAGATTTTCCTGAAAATGGGTTGTTTCCTAGTCAATTTGATGCCGGAGAACACGAAAAAACCATCCATTTCGTCGTATCTCTTCGGGAATTTGAATTTTCCGACGAAAAATAGATTTCCTGAAGAAATAGGACAAAATGGAGGGGTTTTTCGTTTTCTCCGGTATGAAATTGACAAGGCAGCTCAATTTCAGGACAATCTGAGAGTTGAAAAATTTTGAAAAAAAAAATATTTATACAGAAGACTCCCCCCTTGTAAAAAAATCAAAATTTTTGGACTCTGATTTTCCTGAAAATGGGTTGTTTCCTAGTCAATTTGATGCCGGAGAACACGAAAAAACCATCCATTTCGTCGTATCTCTTCGGGAATTTGAATTTTCCGACGAAAAAGAGATTTCCTGAAGAAATAGGACAAAATGGAGGGGTTTTTCGTTTTCTCCGGTATGAAATTGACAAGGAAGCTCAATTTCAGGACAATCTGAGAGTTGAAAAATTTTTGAAAAAAAAAATATTTATACAGAAGACTCCCCCTTGTAAAAAAATCAAAATTTTTGGTCTCAGATTTTCCTGAAAATGGGTTGTTTCCTAGTCAATTTGATGCCGGAGAACACGAAAAAACCATCCATTTCGTCGTATCTCTTCGGGAATTTGAATTTTCCGACGAAAAAGAGATTTCCTGAAGAAATAGGACAAAATGGAGGGGTTTTTCGTTTTCTCCGGTATGAAATTGACAAGGAAGCTCAATTTCAGGACAATCTGAGAGTTGAAAAATTTTGAAAAAAAAAATATTTATACAGAAGACTCCCCCCTTGTAAAAAAATCAAAATTTTTGGTCTCAGATTTTCCTGAAAATGGGTTGTTTCCTAGTCAATTTGATGCCGGAGAACACGAAAAAACCATCCATTTCGTCGTATCTCTTCGGGAATTTGAATTTTCCGACGAAAAAGAGATTTCCTGAAGAAATAGGACAAAATGGAGGGGTTTTCGTTTTCTCCGGTATGAAATTGACAAGGGAAGCTCAATTTCAGGACAATCTGAGAGTTGAAAAATTTTGAAAAAAAAAATATTATACAGAAGACTCCCCCCTTGTAAAAAAATCAAAATTTTTGGTCTCAGATTTTCCTGAAAATGGGTTGTTTCCTTGTCAATTTGATGCCGGAGAACACGAAAAAACCATCCATTTCGTCGTATCTCTTCGGGAATTTGAATTTTCCAACGAAAAAGAGATTTCCTGAAGAAATAGGACAAAATGGAGGGGTTTTTCGTTTTCTCCGGTATGAAATTGACAAGGAAGCTCAATTTCAGGACAATCTGAGAGTTGAAAAATTTTGAAAAAAAAAATATTTATACAGAAGACTCCCCCCTTGTAAAAAAATCAAAATTTTTGGTCTCAGATTTTCCTGAAAATGGGTTGTTTCCTAGTCAATTTGATGCCGGAGAACACGAAAAAACCATCCATTTCGTCGTATCTCTTCGGGAATTTGAATTTTCCGACGAAAAATAGATTTCCTGAAGAAATAGGACAAAATGGAGGGGTTTTCCGTTTTCTCCGGTATGAAATTGACAAGGAAGCTCAATTTCAGGACAACCTGAGAGTTGAAAAATTTTGAAAAAAGAAATATTGATACAGAAGACTCCCCCCTTGTAAAAAAATCAAAATTTTTGGTCTCAGATTTTCCTGAAAATGGGTTGTTTCCTAGTCAATTTGATGCCGGAGAACACGAAAAAACCATCCATTTCGTCGTATCTCTTCGGGAATTTGAATTTTCCAACGAAAAAGAGATTTCCTGAAGAAATAGGACAAAATGGAGGGGTTTTTCGTTTTCTCCGGTATGAAATTGACAAGGAAGCTCAATTTCAGGACAATCTGAGAGTTGAAAAATTTTGAAAAAAAAAATATTTATACAGAAGACTCCCCCCTTGTAAAAAAATCAAAATTTTTGGTCTCAGATTTTCCTGAAAATGGGTTGTTTCCTAGTCAATTTGATGCCGGAGAACACGAAAAAACCATCCATTTCGTCGTATCTCTTTGGGAATTTGAATTTTCCGACGAAAAAGAGATTTCCTGAAGAAATAGGACAAAATGGAGGGGTTTTTCGTTTTCTCCGGTATGAAATTGACAAGGAAGCTCAATTTCAGGACAATCTGAGAGTTGAAAAATTTTGAAAAAAAAAATATTTATACAGAAGACTCCCCCCTTGTAAAAAAATCAAAATTTTTGGTCTCAGATTTTCCTGAAAATGGGTTGTTTCCTAGTCAATTTGATGCCGGAGAACACGAAAAAACCATCCATTTCGTCGTATCTCTTCGGGAATTTGAATTTTCCGACGAAAAAGAGATTTCCTGAAGAAATAGGACAAAATGGAGGGGTTTTTCGTTTTCTCCGGTATGAAATTGACAAGGAAGCTCAATTTCAGGACAACCTGAGAGTTGAAAAATTTTGAAAAAAGAAATATTGATACAGAAGACTCCCCCCTTGTAAAAAAATCAAAATTTTTGGTCTCAGATTTTCCTGAAAATGGGTTGTTTCCTAGTCAATTTGATGCCGGAGAACACGAAAAAACCATCCATTTCGTCGTATCTCTTCGGGAATTTGAATTTTCCAACGAAAAAGAGATTTCCTGAAGAAATAGGACAAAATGGAGGGGTTTTTCGTTTTCTCCGGTATGAAATTGACAAGGAAGCTCAATTTCAGGACAATCTGAGAGTTGAAAAATTTTGAAAAAAAAAATATTTATACAGAAGACTCCCCCCTTGTAAAAAAAATCAAAATTTTTGGTCTCAGATTTTCCTGAAAATGGGTTGTTTCCTAGTCAATTTGATGCCGGAGAACACGAAAAAACCATCCATTTCGTCGTATCTCTTTGGGAATTTGAATTTTCCGACGAAAAAGAGATTTCCTGAAGAAATAGGACAAAATGGAGGGGTTTTTCGTTTTCTCCGGTATGAAATTGACAAGGAAGCTCAATTTCAGGACAATCTGAGAGTTGAAAAATTTTGAAAAAAAAAATATTTATACAGAAGACTCCCCCCTTGTAAAAAAATCAAAATTTTTGGTCTCAGATTTTCCTGAAAATGGGTTGTTTCCTAGTCAATTTGATGCCGGAGAACACGAAAAAACCATCCATTTCGTCGTATCTCTTCGGGAATTTGAATTTTCCGACGAAAAAGAGATTTCCTGAAGAAATAGGACAAAATGGAGGGGTTTTTCGTTTTCTCCGGTATGAAATTGACAAGGAAGCTCAATTTCAGGACAATCTGAGAGTTGAAAAATTTTGAAAAAAAAATATTTATACAGAAGACTCCCCCCTTGTAAAAAAATCAAAATTTTTGGTCTCAGATTTTCCTGAAAATGGGTTGTTTCCTTGTCAATTTGATGCCGGAGAACACGAAAAAACCATCCATTTCGTCGTATCTCTTCGGGAATTTGAATTTTCCAACGAAAAAGAGATTTCCTGAAGAAATAGGACAAAATGGAGGGGTTTTTCGTTTTCTCCGGTATGAAATTGACAAGGAAGCTCAATTTCAGGACAATCTGAGAGTTGAAAAATTTTGAAAAAAAAAATATTTGTACAGAAGACTCCCCCCTTGTAAAAAAATCAAAATTTTTGGTCTCAGATTTTCCTGAAAATGGGTTGTTTCCTAGTCAATTTGATGCCGGAGAACACGAAAAAACCATCCATTTCGTCGTATCTCTTCGGGAATTTGAATTTTCCGACGAAAAATAGATTTCCTGAAGAAATAGGACAAAATGGAGGGGTTTTCCGTTTTCTCCGGTATGAAATTGACAAGGAAGCTCAATTTCAGGACAACCTGAGAGTTGAAAAATTTTGAAAAAAGAAATATTGATACAGAAGACTCCCCCCTTGTAAAAAAATCAAAATTTTTGGTCTCAGATTTTCCTGAAAATGGGTTGTTTCCTAGTCAATTTGATGCCGGAGAACACGAAAAAACCATCCATTTCGTCGTATCTCTTCGGGAATTTGAATTTTCCAACGAAAAAGAGATTTCCTGAAGAAATAGGACAAAATGGAGGGGTTTTTCGTTTTCTCCGGTATGAAATTGACAAGGAAGCTCAATTTCAGGACAATCTGAGAGTTGAAAAATTTTGAAAAAAAAAATATTTATACAGAAGACTCCCCCCTTGTAAAAAAATCAAAATTTTTGGTCTCAGATTTTCCTGAAAATGGGTTGTTTCCTAGTCAATTTGATGCCGGAGAACACGAAAAAACCATCCATTTCGTCGTATCTCTTCGGGAATTTGAATTTTCCGACGAAAAATAGATTTCCTGAAGAAATAGGTCAAAATGGAGGGGTTTTTCGTTTTCTCCGGTATGAAATTGACAAGGCAGCTCAATTTCAGGACAATCTGAGAGTTGAAAAATTTTGAAAAAAAAAATATTTATACAGAAGACTCCCCCCTTGTAAAAAAATCAAAATTTTTGGACTCAGATTTTCCTGAAAATGGGTTGTTTCCTAGTCAATTTGATGCCGGAGAACACGAAAAAACCATCCATTTCGTCGTATCTCTTCGGGAATTTGAATTTTCCGACGAAAAATAGATTTCCTGAAGAAATAGGACAAAATGGAGGGGTTTTTCGTTTTCTCCGGTATGAAATTGACAAGGCAGCTCAATTTCAGGACAATCTGAGAGTTGAAAAATTTTGAAAAAAAAAATATTTATACAGAAGACTCCCCCCTTGTAAAAAAATCAAAATTTTTGGACTCAGATTTTCCTGAAAATGGGTTGTTTCCTAGTCAATTTGATGCCGGAGAACACGAAAAAAACATCCATTTCGTCGTATCTCTTCGGGAATTTGAATTTTCCGACGAAAAAGAGATTTCCTGAAGAAATAGGACAAAATGGAGGGGTTTTTCGTTTTCTCCGGTATGAAATTGACAAGGAAGCTCAATTTCAGGACAATCTGAGAGTTGAAAAATTTTGAAAAAAAAAAATTTATACAGAAGACTCCCCCCTTGTAAAAAAATCAAAATTTTTGGTCTCAGATTTTCCTGAAAATGGGTTGTTTCCTAGTCAATTTGATGCCGGAGAACACGAAAAAACCATCCATTTCGTCGTATCTCTTCGGGAATTTGAATTTTCCGACGAAAAAGAGATTTCCTGAAGAAATAGGACAAAATGGAGGGGTTTTTCGTTTTCTCCGGTATGAAATTGACAAGGCAGCTCAATTTCAGGACAATCTGAGAGTTGAAAAATTTAAAAAAAAAAATATTTATACAGAAGACTCCCCCCTTGTAAAAAAATCAAAATTTTTGGTCTCAGATTTTCCTGAAAATGGGTTGTTTCCTAGTCAATTTGATGCCGGAGAACACGAAAAAACCACCCATTTCGTCGTATCTCTTCGGGAATTTGAATTTTCCGACGAAAAATAGATTTCCTGAAGAAATAGGACAAAATGGAGGGGTTTTTCGTTTTCTCCGGTATGAAATTGACAAGGCAGCTCAATTTCAGGACAATCTGAGAGTTGAAAAATTTTGAAAAAAAAAATATTTATACAGAAGACTCCCCCCTTGTAAAAAAATCAAAATTTTTGGACTCAGATTTTCCTGAAAATGGGTTGTTTCCTAGTCAATTTGATGCCGGAGAACACGAAAAAACCATCCATTTCGTCGTATCTCTTCGGGAATTTGAATTTTCCGACGAAAAATAGATTTCCTG
>CAXARB010000170.1:0-17775 GCA_963971165.1 Philopedon plagiatum | reverse complement strand
TATTGTTTTAACGCTTTTTATTGTAGCTGACAACTGTGTAAGTATTGCTAGTTTCTTATCACGTGTCTGCAAATAGATTGGTTAGAATTTGATGCGGCATCTCTCAGTTAAAAAAAAATACAAAAGAAAATTTTGATTTCTCCAATGAATTATATGTCTTTTCTATGCATCTACACTGAAAAGTAATTATTTTTTTAGAGCAAATAAGTGAAGAACAATAATGTTAAAACAATAGTAGTAATAAGCGCTGACGACTCTCAATTACGATTGCCTGAATACTGGCGCACTAGCCATACTAAATATTTTTAGAGCTATTTTGTAACATTAAGAATCAAGTAATTAATCTAAAGTTAAATAAGCTGTAAATTCAATATTACACATAACTACAAGTAATAACGGTATTTACTGCAACGCTAACGACGCGGTTAGCATATTATTATCATATTACATGGTTTATTGAATGTACCTGATAATGGCTTTAAATTTTATTGTTTCGGCGATTGCTGCTCAAGTTATTTGACTATTAAAGCTCGAATGAGAGCTTAAATTTTAAAAGAATTTCAAACTATTATTGGCAGCTAACGTGTATGGATTTTATTCGACATCAGTGTTTTATATTAGTTTACAATAGCCAGTGACTGTAAATTTTTAAAGCTTAGTTACGAAAAAAGAGCAAGACTTTAGAGAGAGCTAGGCGCCTTACAGGATAAGTACCCCCATATCTCTAGAAACGGAACACTAGAATTTTTTTAAAAATATTGTTGTGACAAACGATTTTACTTTTTTTTCGAAAAACTTAATTCCACAATACATTTTTCCGCTGATGGTTTAAAAATTTTTACATTTCTGCCTGACAAGATTTCTTGTAGAAAAAGTCTGTATTACAATACATCTAGTCGTTGCCAGGCAACAAAAAATAACCGTTAGGAAATATTCATTTCTGTACAGTAAGTGTGAGGAATATAATATTTTCTTAAAGTTCTTGGTGTACTGCAAAGGTTATGAAAAACACGATTTTTAGAAGATTTCATCTTTGAACACAGCTCTAGAAGGTAAGCCATTACAACATTTTCCGAGAAAGAACTCGTATTTTGATTCGTGCGACAGTCGATAAAACGATTGAATGCATATTCATATTTTGTCTTGATTAACGTAAGTAACGTTGTTGCAGTATTTACTGCTTGCGCCAGTTCTGGAGGAGACCAGGAATGGAAAATTCATTGTCACTCATCATTTTAAACTTTTTTACTTGATACAAAATATACCAGCTCAAATTTTTAACAATACAAAATTGATATGTTCCCATGGTTACATTTTTATAAGGAATTTCAAAGCATCAAATAGTCATTTTTTTGAAAATACACAGCCAGATTCTCCAACGCTAGTCCGGTCTAATTTGACAACTAAAAGTTTTAAACTGACAACTGTAAGAATAAGACAACTAAATTTTATACTATGAATTTATTTTGGAGCTTTTTCGCAAATATATAAAGAAAAGGGCAATTTTAGTAAGCACTTTCGACAATAATAGAACTAAATTCACTCTAGCAACCCATTCCAAGATGAAAATCATTTTAAAACCAAGCAAATCGCTGAAATATCCGAATAATTCATAAATGTTAGTAGTAAAGGTTGATGCTCCCTGAGTCTCTTTAATATAAGTTGATGCTTCCTGATTCTCCCGAGTGACTCGCAGGTGTGCTATTGGGGTAATGACCTTGAACGTGCACGTGTGCTATTGTTATTTGGCCTTGATATGCTAGAGGGATATGATGCTTTTTGACTCTCCGAGCACGTTTTGCCGCTCCTGATTCTCCCGCTCCTGATTCTCCCGAGTGACTCGCAGGTGTGCTATTGGGGTAATGACCTTGAACGTGCACGTGTGCTATTGTTATTTGGCCTTGATATGCGCAGGTGTTATTCCAAAGTCTTTTGTCGAAGTGGCCGTTGACTTTTAGTTCGTAATATTGGGGTGTTTGAGAGCACATGTTTCTTTGTTTGTTGATAGCCAGGTATACGATGCCCCCTTCAGGGTCACCTTATTGTGATGCATTTTCAATGCAAAGCAAGCAGGTGGTTAGACGCAGTTGTGCGACACGATTTGGCCTTTAAATATTTGACATAGAACAACGACCAGCTGTTGAGATACTCCCGCCCGCCCTTCCCCGGCCCTCATGTAGCACAATCCGACGTCACGATCGATACACTTGGTTTAGCTTTTTGATGCATGCATAGGACAGATGTTTATTTTTGATTTGAAAATGCAGTGCTGTTTAAGGAATTTGTGGAGGCGAGCTTTTATAATGGGAAATCAATAGAGTCCACCTGTTGGGTAATTGCTATTTTGAAGTAAAAGTTGAAACTCAAACCTTTTCTATTTTAATGGGTTTAATTTTATAATGTACAATTTAGTTAAAATTTATTTTATTATTGTCACCTGTTTTAATTTTATATTTACTTTTACTGCAATACTCTCACTTTGAACCGACACATGATTTACGTCAGACAGGTGGTTAATGTACTAATTAATTATAGTCCACGTGTGCTACAGCGATTGAGATTCGCGGTGCCGGCGCCGCGATGATAGCGGCTCCTTTTGTATCGATTTCACCTGTCAAGCTTTGTTATAAAGAGGGTTACATAATTTTAGATTAATGTATTAATTAATTATAGTCTACGTACGCTACGCGTTTGAGATTCGCGGTGCCGCCAGGTGCAATGACAGCGGTACCTTTTGTATCCTCGCCGTCTTGTGGGCCAATAATTTACGACGTACCTGCCCCTTCGGGTAGTCGAGCTCGATGACTTTATTATCTGTCAAGCGTAAAGAGGGTTTGATGTTTATGGTATGTCGAGCAAAAGTGTGATAATACATTTTACAATGGGTCCTTTCAATTATTTTAGATTTACGGAAGTGGGTTACGCGTGTAGATAGATATTTATAGGATATTAAAGAATAAAAAGGATAGTAAGTATTGAGATTTATTAATTAAAAATAATGAAGGAACGCTGGTGATATACATTTTAAAAAAACAAGGACACGTGTTCTCTTGAAATTCATTGCCTGCCCAGATTTGCTGTTTACGTGCGGGAGATAAAGGTGTATAGGTTATAAAAAGAATTAGAAAAAGGGGCGTAAATTGGTAATAGTATTAAGTTCCCTTATATTATTCTTAACTGCTGCTGGTGGCGTTTAACTTATCCGCGGTAATATAATAGAAATATTTATGCGAATACATGCAATCTTAGCCTTTCTTAACGAAAAAAAAGTAATAAAACAGTGAGTGTGTGGTATATATTAGCTCACGTGTATGTCCACGTTTGCTACATGATTTTTCCTTTTGCGTGTATGGATAGAGTCCGATGATGCCGACATCATGCGATTTATAGATCTCGAGCGTAAGATATGATTTCCCAAAATTTTGGTGTATGGATGTGTACGTGAGTAAGTATAATTTAGAGCATCGTACCACTTAGTCTGATAGGGATATGAGCCGTTAGAAGGGAAAATGTGGTACTGCTAGTCAAATAGATAGACGGAGCGGCAACCGGATAGACTGCCTGATAGCTAGTTTTTAGATAGCTCCATAGTCAGTCACTCGGCCCGACATAGAGTCATACGTGTGTGCGTGTGGACAGCAAGACAGTCATACGTGTGTGCGTGTGGTCGGTCAGACAGTCATACGTGTGGTCAGCCAGTCAGTCATACATGTGTGCGTGATATTTATATTAATAATAATAATACCTACAGATTAATTTAAATTAGAAATATATTGTATCTGATTTAGTTTGGACAGCTGTCCTTAAGCCCTATCACCAGCGTCAAGGTACAGATACATTGATAGGGTCCGCCCTCCCTCCACTCAGCTGTACGCTTTAATAAATTTCGCGGCGTATATGTTGCGTTCACGGTCGATAATCCTTTGTTACTACTTGGATAGAGTACGGTTATAATAAGATGATAAAGGCACTGTTTATAGTTTAAGAATGTCATTTGTAATCCAGACGTCCGCGGAGTAAGATGCACCGTGAAATTAAATTTAAGCTCCTGGCTATGCCCAATGAAAATGTTTTTGGATTTAGAAAGACGGAAACTGGATGGTTTATCGGCAGTCAACATGTGGAATTCAATGGAAATGTTTTGTTGATTGATGAAGAAAAGTATATGTTAACTGAGGGGTTATTGAATTTGTTAACACAGCACCAGCCTAAGAAATATACGAGTTATGAATTGAACCAGTATAAGGAAATTCTCTTATTATCTGATGCACACAGATGGGGATTTCAAAGGAATAAGCATATGCGCTCCAGTAAAAGCTGGAAATATTTAAATATTATATCCAAGTTATTTCCACCCAAAAGAAAATATATTAAATCAGAGGCTAACAGAACATATAAAGAACTAACATCGATAAACAAGAATCCCTGGATGAGATGGATGCAGCGTTAATATACTTTGCTCTAAAAAGCGGAGATCCTAATTATTGCGCAATGGAGATTTATATTTGCAGTCATAGAATTAGATATATAGATAATAAAATTGTAAAATATGTAGGAATAACATATGTTTGTACAATAAAATAATAAACTAATATACACGTTTTGATGTTTATTTTTTTGTCCTAGATGTATTAAAAAAGTCATTCAGTGACCAGAATATACTATAGTGTGATAATAGAAAAATTAGATCTTAAAATAAGACTTAATCGTATTGTAGAGAATTTGTAAATTTTTTCCTAGACCTCTCGCTTTGATATGGGAAGGGTGATCTGGATAGGCGAACAGTCAGACAGACAAACAGGAAAACAATTAGTCAGGCAGCCGGTCAGACCGGCTGACAGATAGCCAGACATACGTTGAAATAAACAAACAGATAGACAACAGACAGTCAAAATAAAATATTTTCTTTTAATGTAAATTTTACCCTCAGTTCTAAGAAATTATTAACAACGTTTAAAGTACGTCTCAATGAAAAGACTATAAATTCCTTAGGTATACCCCAAATAATACAACTTTTATTCGCAGTACTATTTGAAAATAGATGAAGCTATTAATTATGCTGGGTTGATATGTGTCATGTGTCGATCGAAGAAGTAACAAGAAAAAGTTATGGCGTAGCGAAGATAATTGACATAAATTTAAAAAAAAGTTCTTTTCACTTTTAACACCGTTTTGACAGTTTTTCCAAACACTAGCAATTTATTCGTTTATTGTTGTATTTATGCAAAAGTGAGTTTGATTTAAATAAATTTAAAAAATAACGCAAATGCGGTTCAATAATCAAGTATTTGGAAAACCCTCACACGACCAGTAGCCATTTTCGGATAATTTAGCTTTATAAAAACGCTAAAACTTCATAAATCTAAGAAAATATATCACGCGTTCATGGTTCTATTAAATATCGGTTTCAATGTTTTTTCTAAATTATGTTACGTAACAAAAAAAAACGGTTTTTCAATTTTCCCAGAACAAACATTGCAGGTTATGTAGGTTTCTCAAATATGGGGTTCATTTAAAAAGGGGACCGAAGTATTAATTATGTAAGTTTTACATCTATGGCCTTTTTTATATATTATGCAATGGAAATATACTTTTTAAAAACTATTCATAGAATAGCAGACTCTATATAGGTAATACAGAGATATTAAGGTTACGAAAGCAAATTACCAGGTTTTTTAGAAAAAAGGCCTACAATATCCCTAAATTTTGCACTTATAAGGACGGAATTGATCTGAACGTTAAAATAATCAGGATTAATTAAGATTATTTCAGCATATTGACCACAACACGGTGATATCATCTATAAACCTTACATTTCTATTCAAATGACCCAATTTTTTTTGCTGAACCTATATAGACAATTCATAGATATTAAGATTACGAAATAAATTAGCTGTTTTGTAGAAAAAGTCTACAATATCGTAGAATTTTCGCCTGATTATAAGAAAAGAATAAACATGGGGGTTAAAATAATCATGATAACATAGCTTCATAAAAACACTACAAAGGTTTAACACAACGCCAAAGACGTGAAATCGTATTACATTATCTGCAGGGAATAATTTATTACATATAAAACTATTATATTTCCCCTCTAACTATGAAATTTTCCAAAAAAAAATGTGAATGACTAGTTTTTGCGTCTTACGAGATCATCAGATAAACTACACTTAACCGTAAATCACCTCGGGGCATACATAAAGAATAGCTCGAAAACTGTTCCTATTAGTTAGGAAGAATACGATATAAACGTCATAAATATGTATACTGGTATAGGTCAGATTTCTGTCATTTTCGAATACAGGTAGAAAGGGAGAAAATAAAGTGTCGCGTCAAAGAATGTGTAAGCTTTGCGAAGATAATGAAATTGAGCTGTTTAAAGACCTTAACAAGGCACATATGTAGATATGTATATTATCTTAAGGTGTTTTTGTATTTTTATTATTCATATGACAAGTAAAAGCGGCGTTGTTAGATAACAATACGTTTGTTTAGAGTTGTTGAATAAGTGTGAGAAAATAATACACGACAAGATGTTTTTAATATCAATTTATTTTAAGCCATATTTGTGTGGACATAATATTTAGATTTATTATTATTGTAATGTTCACAATTATCAATTAATAATCAGATACCGAGTAACTTAAGCTGCTATTATATAATCGTATTTATAAAAAAGAATTTTTAGAATATTAAATAGTATATATATATATATATATATATTCTGATGCATATATGATTTAATATACTGATGAAATTTGATCTTAATTAATATTGGTTATTCTACATATTCTATTGTCAGATTTTATTTACTTTTAAATACAATTTCTATTATAGCCTGAGCTTCTTAAATCGAAATGGGGTAATTCATGATTACTAAAGGGTATGGTCATTACCATCGTGAGTACACGCCATATAATTCATGTTCTCCCCACATGTTTACACAAAACAAACATTAGCTTATTGTTCATTTTTATAACGGTAAAACTGTGTGGTACAACACTGAAGATGGTAAAGTTTTACATTTTATTAGTCCATTGGTGTGTTACACTCTTCCTCCAGGCAGCCGTACACTGGTGATTCCTAAACAAAACGTGTCAGTATTAAAGCCTGTAGAGTTTGACTGGTATAGTCCTTGAATTATAGACCAAATATCATTTATGCATATCTGACTAACTTCTTTAAACGGAATCCAGCCTTGTCCTCTTGAAAAATCTTTAGAGCAAAAGCTAAGACCAACTTTATCCTTAGGGTTTAGATCTGCTGTACTATACTCTAAAGCATCCAATAATGCGTTTTTAAGCCATGAAACAGGCTCCTCATTCTTAGGTATATCTTTAAATTTAAAATCGATGGTGCGACCACGTAAATTAAAGTGTCTGACATGTTTTTCCTCATCTTTAATTACAATAAACTTCTCCATTTTATCGAGGTAGGCAATTTATTCAAAGAATAAATTGACAAAATACTACCAGAGCATATAAAAACTCAACCGCCTCAGTCAGCGGATAAAATGAAACTAAGATTTTTTCCGATGGTTTTCAACTTATATGCAATTCTGATTGAACTTTGATTTGTGAGAAAGATATACGTAACCGTATTTCTGCGTTAGGAGTCTGATAAATGTTCCCAAAGAGTCATAATATTAACAAAAAAATATTTTTATTGGTCAAAAGGTACTTAAACGTGTAAAAATTTAAAATTAGCAAAGCATTCTATATGGCTCTTTAAAGACACATAGTAATTTGATATTTTTCAACAGTTTTGTCAAGTTTCCGGCTAAACCTTTATATTTGTTACACGGGCTAATCAGTATCCATATTGGCGTAATGGACATATAGATATTTGTAACGTTAAAGGTTATTACCAAAATAAGCACTTTATATCGCAAAAGGGCACTTAAAACGTGTAAAATTTAAATCTAGCAAGACAACTTTTAATTTACATAATCTATATGGTACTTTAAAGCCACAGGGCAATTGATAGTTTTTCCACACTTCGAATTTTCGCTGTAACCTTTATATTTGGTACATTGCCCCTGTGCATCACCCCCAGCCATATCGGCGTAATGTCTCCAAGGTAATGTATTGGTAAAGATGTAATATGCTTCGTTAATTATCATGAGGATCTTGAATAGTTAATGATTTTTCGAGGTATACCAGGCTTTCTGCAATTATTGAGAATCATCAAAAGTGTTATAGGTAACGTAATCATAGAAAGTTATTTTGTTTTAATTACAGATATTTAACTCATTCTTTTTTATACCTTAATGAGCTTGTTACGTTTCTTTATTATGCTTTCTCTAGTTATTTCTCTCTCTCTCTCTCTCTCTCTCTCTCTCTCTCTCTCTTTCTCTCTATCTCTATTTCGGTTGCACTATAGTATAATATTACTAAACACGTGCGGTACACGATGAATGTGAATGAAATGCGTCATAATTATATCATTGTTTTTATCATCTTTCATTATTCCTAATACTTTGAATGAACAAGTGGAACCCATAAATGTCAGTCTCAGGAAAATTAGAAGTGTCACTATAAGTATAGCAGCTTCTTCTAAGCACAGCTTAATCATTTTTGTGAAAAAGTGCCTAAATATATCTGTTTATTCGGTTTGGAGAAATACTTTCAGCATAGTCATAATGAAAATCATAAATATTAGCTAACTAAATGTAAGGTACAAATTCCAATATAAATTTCAGTTAAAATATTCTTCTTTCTAAAGCTAATTTCTTAATAAGTATCAAGTTTTCATTAATGGGTTTACTTTCAAATCCAGGGCGAGATACACTATATAATTTTCAAGCATGGATGCAGCTTAGAACATAAAATGCGTTTTATTTTTGTTAACAGACGTACCGCCTGTTCAAGTAATGATAATATACTATTTTTACTTGTTATAGACCAAAGTCAAATTTGGTATTCCAGTGCGATTATATGACTAAAGTTTAAAAAAAAATGCAAAGTGAAAAGAGGTACCTAAACACGAAATAATACCGATCAAAGGAAGCTACAAGGCTTCCAATAGCGTTTTGTCTGTGATCTGCCTCATATTATATTATTTAATTAAAAATCGAAGACGAAAAATATCCATAGAAATATTAGGATTACTTTCTAAAGTATTTTATTTAGAAATAGTAAGAAAAATTAAAATTCTAGCCGAAGATTAAACTCTGCATCACTTAAATATTAAAAATGTATTT
This sequence comes from Philopedon plagiatum, assembly GCA_963971165.1. Taxonomy (NCBI): domain Eukaryota; kingdom Metazoa; phylum Arthropoda; class Insecta; order Coleoptera; family Curculionidae; genus Philopedon; species Philopedon plagiatum. Next base: position 8,573 of record CAXARB010000170.1, on the reverse strand, counting down.
TTTAATTTTTTATTCAACAGCAGACGAGATATTGAAGAAATGAGAGCTTCATATAGATGGAAATTGCACTGACTCAAGGCGGGACCAAAGATTCCTGATCATATATAGTCTATAAAGTGTAGTGTGCCGATTTAGCGGCACCCCTAAATTTCTTATGCTTTGAAATAAAAAACTTATTCTTTTATACGCTTTTATTTTGTGTCTTGGAAAGTTATCGAATAATAGAAATTTTCCTATAAATTATTTAAAAATCAAAGGCAAAAATCAATTACTCGCGTGGATAAAATCTAAAAAATATAGAGAGTACTATAATTTATTCTAATTAAACTGCTTTTTCCTTCTGGGGCAAAGAGTTAATAAAAAGGTGCGTTTCATCACGTGAAACATAGTAACTGGATCAATTTTGCATTCTGTTTTTTCATCCAAAAACTAAACTTATTTCGAAAACTTAACATTTACATAAACGGGTCCTTTGAATCATTTTTTCGTTTTATACCTTCTTATTTGGAGTCGATATGACGAAACTTTTTCACGTATTATTTCTATATTATTGACAGACGCATAATTTATATACTGTGAATTGTTAATTTTTTTATTAATTTTTCTGATTTTTAACTTAACAATGATTTAAATCGTGGTTTTATAAATTGCATATAATTTCTATAGTTATTATAACAGATCTTTCTAGATACTTTTTCTAACTTCTCAACGTTGCCCCCATATGCTCTATTCACCTGTATATTGTCTCATTTGCTGAATAAATTTACTTATTTATACTGCGCATGTCCTTCAAGGCGACTTTCACAGCATCTATAATATGTATAACAAATGCAGATTGATCTAAAAATGTAAAGCAGAATTTTTTCCATAAAATCCGCTTTAAAAACAATTTTCATCCACCCTCAACTTTACCAAGCTCACACACAACTTCTTGTTCAAAATTTACCTTATGTCTGATTTTGCCTGAATTTTCACTTATTTCTATTTTTGAAAAGTTATTTCTTACGCAAAAGAATACTGATTCTTACCATGCGGGCGTCTTTATATTCTTTCCTAAACTTTCTCATTTAAACATGTGAACCACTTTTACATTTCTATTAGTGAAAATTACCAGTAAGTTTGAATATAGAAAGTCTGAGCACTTTGAGAGTTATTACGAATGTTAAATATGCCTGTTTAACAATACACGTTAGAAAATAATGACGCTTATTACCCACCTTTTTAAATTTTGTCCCATACTTCGCTAGTCTGAAAGTAATAACCCTCTTTATTACTCTGTGAAGGTGTCGAATTTAATCTTTTGTTTAATATTTTCAATATTTATTATTTTAAGACGAAAATCAAATGATGACAACATATGCTTTTAGATTCTGCTCTATATAGACTTCATGTCATTTATTTATTCCTATGGTCGCCATCCTAAGCTAAAATTAAAACATGACTGTTATGGCTTATGTCACATGACTATGATATTTATCAAGCTTATGAATAAAACCACTGAGGCATATTTTCATGTCATTTTTGGCCTCTACAAATTTTCACAATCTGCCCATATTTCACATGCCCCTATTTATTAAAATAATCAACAATATCAACTTATATGAGCTTTTCTCTGATACAAATTTAGTAGCTAATTAAATATTTTAGCTATTTTTCTTATTTTAAGACTTTATTAATTTAAATCAATTCGTATGGCACTTGGTATACACTACTAAATATTTATAGATTTTACTCTATATACCATGTATCAGGTCAATTACAACATCATAATCTGACCAGGTAGCATACAATATGGCACATCCTACACTTCTTAAATTTTCCCCCTGTCGAGATTTGATTTCCTACCAGTGTGTGAAAGTCATAAACATCATTTTTCCGACATTTAAGACTTCATTACAATAAAAACCTTGTTAGCCTAGTCACCATTCTACTATTTTTGTTGAAAAGAAGCTCAGGGCGGTATAGGGCAATGTTTTCTAATGTTAGTTCATATTTCGAATAGCATGTCTAATTGCAGAAAAAAAAGCTACTTAATTATAATCAAAATAACACTCCGCCGTATATTCCATAGATTCTTCCCATGTAAATACTTGATTTTCAATCATAGAGGGCAGTAGACATAGCCTTAAATATGTGATATTATGTTGATATGTATCTTGCTCCAGTAGTTTCAAGATACACGTAAAAGCTGTGGGCGAATCTGCATTTGTTATACATATTATAGATGCTGTGAAAGTCGCCTTGAAGGACATGCGCAGTATAAATAAGTAAATTTATTCAGCAAATGAGACAATATACAGGTGAATAGAGCATATGGGGGCAACGTTGAGAAGTTAGAAAAAGTATCTAGAAAGATCTGTTATAATAACTATAGAAATTATATGCAATTTATAAAACCACGATTTAAATCATTGTTAAGTTAAAAATCAGAAAAATTAATAAAAAAATTAACAATTCACAGTATATAAATTATGCGTCTGTCAATAATATAGAAATAATACGTGAAAAAGTTTCGTCATATCGACTCCAAATAAGAAGGTATAAAACGAAAAAATGATTCAAAGGACCCCTTTATGTAAATGTTAAGTTTTCGAAATAAGTTTAGTTTTTGGATGAAAAAACAGAATGCAAAATTGATCCAGTTACTATGTTTCACGTGATGAAACGCACCTTTTTATTAACTCTTTGCCCCAGAAGGAAAAAGCAGTTTAATTAGAATAAATTATAGTACTCTCTATATTTTTTAGGTTTTATCCACGCGAGTAATTGATTTTTGCCTTTGATTTTTAAATAATTTATAGGAAAATTTCTATTATTCGATAACTTTCCAAGACACAAAATAAAAGCGTATAAAAGAATAAGTTTTTTATTTCAAAGCATAAGAAATTTAGGGGTGCCGCTAAATCGGCACACTACACTTTATAGACTATATATGATCAGGAATCTTTGGTCCCGCCTTGAGTCAGTGCAATTTCCATCTATATGAAGCTCTCATTTCTTCAATATCTCGTCTGTTGTTGAATAAAAAATTAAAAAATACATTTTTAATATTTAAGTGATGCAGAGTTTAATCTTCGGCTAGAATTTTAATTTTTCTTACTATTTCTAAATAAAATACTTTAGAAAGTAATCCTAATATTTCTATGGATATTTTTCGTCTTCGATTTTTAATTAAATAATATAATATGAGGCAGATCACAGACAAAACGCTATTGGAAGCCTTGTAGGTTCCTTTGATCGGTATTATTTCGTGTTTAGGTACCTCTTTTCACTTTGCATTTTTTTTTTAAACTTTAGTCATATAATCGCACTGGAATACCAAATTTGACTTCGGTCTATAACAAGTAAAAATAGTATATTATCATTACTTGAACAGGCGGTACGTCTGTTAACAAAAATAAAACGCATTTTATGTTCTAAGCTGCATCCATGCTTGAAAATTATATAGTGTATCTCGCCCTGGATTTGAAAGTAAACCCATTAATGAAAACTTGATACTTATTAAGAAATTAGCTTTAGAAAGAAGAATATTTTAACTGAAATTTATATTGGAATTTGTACCTTACACTTAGTTAGCTAATATTTATGATTTTCATTATGACTATGCTGAAAGTATTTCTCCAAACCGAATAAACAGATACATTTAGGCACTTTTTCACAAAAATGATTAAGCTGTGCTTAGAAGAAGCTGCTATACTTATAGTGACACTTCTAATTTTCCTGAGACTGACATTTATGGGTTCCACTTGTTCATTCAAAGTATTAGGAATAATGAAAGATGATAAAAACAATGATATAATTATGACGCATTTCATTCACATTCATCGTGTACCGCACGTGTTTAGTAATATTATACTATAGTGCAACCGAAATAGAGATAGAGAGAAAGAGAGAGAGAGAGAGAGAGAGAGAGAGAGAGAGAGAGAGAGAGAGAGAGAGAGAGAAATAACTAGAGAAAGCATAATAAAGAAACGTAACAAGCTCATTAAGGTATAAAAAAGAATGAGTTAAATATCTGTAATTAAAACAAAATAACTTTCTATGATTACGTTACCTATAACACTTTTGATGATTCTCAATAATTGCAGAAAGCCTGGTATACCTCGAAAAATCATTAACTATTCAAGATCCTCATGATAATTAACGAAGCATATTACATCTTTACCAATACATTACCTTGGAGACATTACGCCGATATGGCGGGGGGTGATGCACAGGGGCAATGTACCAAATATAAAGGTTACAGCGAAAATTCGAAGTGTGGAAAAACTATTAATTGCCCTGTGGCTTTAAAGTACCATATAGATTATGTAAATTAAAAGTTGTCTTGCTAGATTTAAATTTTACACGTTTTAAGTGCCCTTTTGCGATATAAAGTGCTTATTTTGGTAATAACCTTTAACGTTACAAATATCTATATGTCCATTACGCCAATATGGATACTGATTAGCCCGTGTAACAAATATAAAGGTTTAGCCGGAAACTTGACAAAACTGTTGAAAAATATCAAATTACTATGTGTCTTTAAAGAGCCATATAGAATGCTTTGCTAATTTTAAATTTTTACACGTTTAAGTACCTTTTGACCAATAAAAATATTTTTTTGTTAATATTATGACTCTTTGGGAACATTTATCAGACTCCTAACGCAGAAATACGGTTACGTATATCTTTCTCACAAATCAAAGTTCAATCAGAATTGCATATAAGTTGAAAACCATCGGAAAAAATCTTAGTTTCATTTTATCCGCTGACTGAGGCGGTTGAGTTTTTATATGCTCTGGTAGTATTTTGTCAATTTATTCTTTGAATAAATTGCCTACCTCGATAAAATGGAGAAGTTTATTGTAATTAAAGATGAGGAAAAACATGTCAGACACTTTAATTTACGTGGTCGCACCATCGATTTTAAATTTAAAGATATACCTAAGAATGAGGAGCCTGTTTCATGGCTTAAAAACGCATTATTGGATGCTTTAGAGTACAGTACAGCAGATCTAAACCCTAAGGATAAAGTTGGTCTTAGCTTTTGCTCTAAAGATTTTTCAAGAGGACAAGGCTGGATTCCGTTTAAAGAAGTTAGTCAGATATGCATAAATGATATTTGGTCTATAATTCAAGGACTATACGAGTCAAACTCTACAGGCTTTAATACCGACACGTTTTGTTTAGGAATCACCAGTGTACGGCTGCCTGGAGGAAGAGTGTAACACACCAATGGACTAATAAAATGTAAAACTTTACCATCTTCAGTGTTGTACCACACAGTTTTACCGTTATAAAAATGAACAATAAGCTAATGTTTGTTTTGTGTAAACATGTGGGGAGAACATGAATTATATGGCGTGTACTCACGATGGTAATGACCATACCCTTTAGTAATCATGAATTACCCCATTTCGATTTAAGAAGCTCAGGCTATAATAGAAATTGTATTTAAAAGTAAATAAAATCTGACAATAGAATATGTAGAATAACCAATATTAATTAAGATCAAATTTCATCAGTATATTAAATCATATATGCATCAGAATATATATATATATATATATATATATATATATATATATATATATACTATTTAATATTCTAAAAATTCTTTTTTATAAATACGATTATATAATAGCAGCTTAAGTTACTCGGTATCTGATTATTAATTGAAAATTGTGAACATTACAATAATAATAAATCTAAATATTATGTCCACACAAATATGGCTTAAAATAAATTGATATTAAAAACATCTTGTCGTGTATTATTTTCTCACACTTATTCAACAACTCTAAACAAACGTATTGTTATCTAACAACGCCGCTTTTACTTGTCATATGAATAATAAAAATACAAAAACACCTTAAGATAATATACATATCTACATATGTGCCTTGTTAAGGTCTTTAAACAGCTCAATTTCATTATCTTCGCAAAGCTTACACATTCTTTGACGCGACACTTTATTTTCTCCCTTTCTACCTGTATTCGAAAATGACAGAAATCTGACCTATACCAGTATACATATTTATTACGTTTATATCGTATTCTTCCTAACTAATAGGAACAGTTTTCGAGCTATTCTTTATGTATGCCCCGAGGTGATTTACGGTTAAGTGTAGTTTATCTGATGATCTCGTAAGACGCAAAAACTAGTCATTCACATTTTTTTTTGGAAAATTTCATAGTTAGAGGGGAAATATAATAGTTTTATATGTAATAAATTATTCCCTGCAGATAATGTAATAAGATTTCACGTCTTTGGCGTTGTGTTATACCTTTGTAGTGTTTTTATGAAGCTATGTTATCATGATTATTTTAACCCCCATGTTTATTCTTTTCTTATAATCAGGCGAAAATTCTACGATATTGTAGACTTTTTCTACAAAACAGCTAATTTATTTCGTAATCTTAATATCTATGAATTGTCTATATAGGTTCAGCAAAAAAAATTGGGTCATTTGAATAGAAATGTAAGGTTTATAGATGATATCACCGTGTTGTGGTCAATATGCTGAAATAATCTTAATTAATCCTGATTATTTTAACGTTCAGATCAATTCCGTCCTTATAAGTGCAAAATTTAGGGATATTGTAGGCCTTTTTTCTAAAAAACCTGGTAATTTGCTTTCGTAACCTTAATATCTCTGTATTACCTATATAGAGTCTGCTATTCTATGAATAGTTTTTAAAAAGTATATTTCCATTGCATAATATATAAAAAAGGCCATAGATGTAAAACTTACATAATTAATACTTCGGTCCCCTTTTTAAATGAACCCCATATTTGAGAAACCTACATAACCTGCAATGTTTGTTCTGGGAAAATTGAAAAACCGTTTTTTTTTTGTTACGTAACATAATTTAGAAAAAACATTGAAACCGATATTTAATAGAACCATGAACGCGTGATATATTTTCTTAGATTTATGAAGTTTTAGCGTTTTTATAAAGCTAAATTATCCGAAAATGGCTACTGGTCGTGTGAGGGTTTTCCAAATACTTGATTATTGAACCGCATTTGCGTTATTTTTTAATTTTATTTAAATCAAACTCACTTTTGCATAAATACAACAATAAACGAATAAATTGCTAGTGTTTGGAAAAACTGTCAAAACGGTGTTAAAAGTGAAAAGAAGTTTTTTTTAAATTTATGTCAATTATCTTCGCTACGCCATAACTTTTTCTTGTTACTTCTTCGATCGACACATGACACATATCAACCCAGCATAATTAATAGCTTCATCTATTTTCAAATAGTACTGCGAATAAAAGTTGTATTATTTGGGGTATACCTAAGGAATTTATAGTCTTTTCATTGAGACGTACTTTAAACGTTGTTAATAATTTCTTAGAACTGAGGGTAAAATTTACATTAAAAGAAAATATTTTATTTTGACTGTCTGTTGTCTATCTGTTTGTTTATTTCAACGTATGTCTGGCTATCTGTCAGCCGGTCTGACCGGCTGCCTGACTAATTGTTTTCCTGGTTGTCTGTCTGACTGTTCGCCTATCCAGATCACCCTTCCCATATCAAAGCGAGAGGTCTAGGAAAAAATTTACAAATTCTCTACAATACGATTAAGTCTTATTTTAAGATCTAATTTTTCTATTATCACACTATAGTATATTCTGGTCACTGAATGACTTTTTTAATACATCTAGGACAAAAAAATAAACATCAAAACGTGTATATTAGTTTATTATTTTATTGTACAAACATATGTTATTCCTACATATTTTACAATTTTATTATCTATATATCTAATTCTATGACTGCAAATATAAATCTCCATTGCGCAATAATTAGGATCTCCGCTTTTTAGAGCAAAGTATATTAACGCTGCATCCATCTCATCCAGGGATTCTTGTTTATCGATGTTAGTTCTTTATATGTTCTGTTAGCCTCTGATTTAATATATTTTCTTTTGGGTGGAAATAACTTGGATATAATATTTAAATATTTCCAGCTTTTACTGGAGCGCATATGCTTATTCCTTTGAAATCCCCATCTGTGTGCATCAGATAATAAGAGAATTTCCTTATACTGGTTCAATTCATAACTCGTATATTTCTTAGGCTGGTGCTGTGTTAACAAATTCAATAACCCCTCAGTTAACATATACTTTTCTTCATCAATCAACAAAACATTTCCATTGAATTCCACATGTTGACTGCCGATAAACCATCCAGTTTCCGTCTTTCTAAATCCAAAAACATTTTCATTGGGCATAGCCAGGAGCTTAAATTTAATTTCACGGTGCATCTTACTCCGCGGACGTCTGGATTACAAATGACATTCTTAAACTATAAACAGTGCCTTTATCATCTTATTATAACCGTACTCTATCCAAGTAGTAACAAAGCATTATCGACCGTGAACGCAACATATACGCCGCGAAATTTATTAAAGCGTACAGCTGAGTGGAGGGAGGGCGGACCCTATCAATGTATCTGTACCTTGACGCTGGTGATAGGGCTTAAGGACAGCTGTCCAAACTAAATCAGATACAATATATTTCTAATTTAAATTAATCTGTAGGTATTATTATTATTAATATAAATATCACGCACACATGTAT